>DWCF01000236.1:0-55198 GCA_018230265.1 Delias oraia | reverse complement strand
TCTACATTAAATCTCGAGAACAGCTGAACTCACTATATTTTTTAGAATATTTCTATAGTAAGAATATGGTATTTAGGTAGAGAAAAATTTAAAAACGTTCTGAACGTCTAAAACCAACAGTTCTCTATACACCTAAACAAATGATTCGTTACACGCATATTAATTTGAACTTTAATACAATACAATTCAAATGTTAGTGAAGAGATTCTAAGAAGCCAAACAAATTACTCGACAAAGAAATTTAAATTATTTTTTTTAGGACTAGGAAGCGTCGTTAGGTTTTATAAGTCTACCATGAAGCGAGAGGTATTGGGTTCAAATTCCAACCCGGACAATTATAATTTAAATTATAATTTATTCAGTCTCTGGAAGGGCTTGACAGTGGTTTGGTGAGTGTCTTAATACTGTCGCAGCCGTGGAAGAACCACGCTGACCCACACATTGGGCCGGCTCTTTGGAAAATGCTGACAATAACAAACTCTAACCTAATCTATTTTTTGTTGTTTATTTAATTAAGAAATACGTGGGTGAAATAGATTGGGATCGATGCACTAGTATATTAATAAAGACGATAGAGTTTGTATGTAAGGCGAGCGTCAATACGAGCAGCGGGTTGAGGACATCCGGCTGCTGCGGCTGGAGATCATCCGTCTGCGAAAAGAGAAGAACCTCCTCTCCAAGGGCATCGAGAACATGACGGACCTGCGGCTCGAGGCGAGATGTTTATCCTCTATTGCGTCGACATTGTTTCAGATGTCTGACCGTTTATAAATTAACGCAACCTTCTCGGTTATTATTACTTCACTATGGTCATTAGTTCTGTACTTGAACTTAAATGTTTACGCCTTAAATGGATTTATATTTAAAAAATTAGCAAATGTGTAAGTACCGTTATCCATTATAATTACGTCACTATAGAGTGATATTGTGAGTGATTTTCAACCGTGGGAGAGCCATGCTGAAGCATACGCGGATGCATTCATTGAACCGACTCGTCCGAAGTGATATTACTGGCTCACAGAATACTCAGCGTGAAAAGATACCTACTAGTACTGTGTATCGCAGAGTGAGTGAGGTTATCGGAGGCCGGCACACCGGCCGGGTAAAAAGCCGGCAACACAACCAATGCACGGACTGTGTCACGGTCGTTCATGGACGGCGGTGTTCTCTTAACGTATAGGAAACCCACCTGCTCCGTTGTCCGCTATAGAATAAAAAAATGTAATTAAATGTATAATTGTAAAAAAAGAATGCGGCAGGCATTCTGGACTCGATACTACCTACTTGTTCAAATATAGGATTCTGGTGCGGCGGTGTTTGTTTTCTTGTCCTCACAAATGGCTTAGACTGATTTTTATGAAATTTCATATGTAAATCAGATATGTCTCTGAATCGGTAAACATCTATTCTTCATACCCCTAAATATTGAGTTATCTAAGCACATTTTTTATTTATTGGACCAAATCGTTTTTATGATTCAGCATCGATAAATACAATTTTTGCGCGTCTTCGTTTAGCACATATTTTTAAATAGCGATATATATAATACTTTAATTGTAGATTTAACAAGACATGTGCCGGGATGTGCTATATAATATAATAAAATAATAATTAAGACGTAATAATATATATATGATATAATTAAAACGTATTGTCCATCAGGTGTTCAACTTGGAACGCGAGCTCGGGCGGGAAAGGTTGCGTGTTCGAGCTCTGGAGGAGGCTCTCGAGACTCCCTTGAACGTGCACCGCTGGAGGAAGCTGCAGGGTACTGACCCGGAGAGCGTTCATCTCACACAGAAGCTGCGGCTCACGCAGAAGTTGGCTTTTTTCTATGTTTAATTCAGAACGACAATCAACCCGTCATTCCTACGCTGTTGACCCTTTTTTACTGAGCACATTCGTAAGAGAGGACGGCGACGCAACTGCAGCCCAGCTAGGGCTGAGACTAGGTGAGCCTCCTGCCCGATGTCTGTTGTTTTTACAAATTTATTTATGTTATCTTTATTGCAAAAACGCTTTATATAAGAAATATGGCAGCATTGTAGTTGTAGGTACGTACTTGAAACGGTACTTCTACTATGTATCGCTGACTGATGTTATCGGAGGATCTTAAAAATGCCACTTAATTGGCGTAAAACGCCAATGCGCGGTCTGTGGCGCAAGTTGTCAATGGGCGGCGGTGTTCGCTTACCATATAGGATACCCACCTGCTTCGTGGACCGCTGTATCAAAACAAAGCAATGTAAAATCATACACAAGGCCTATAAGTATTAAAAACTTTTTCTTTAGCTTTGATATTAAATAGATGTGAAAATAAAGATTTATATTACGTTTTGGTAGGAAAGTTTTGGCTCAGAGCGAGATGCTTGTGGCTAAAGACCGAGAGCTAAAGGAGACGAGGAATTTGTACGGCGCTGTCAAAGATATGCTGGCATTGCAGCCCAGCCCCGAGATACAGGTGAGTTTTTTATAAAGATTTCATACTGACCAATCCTACTTCTAGCTATAATTTAATTCATCATCATCAGCCTATCAAGACCACTGCTGGACTAATATAGGCCTCCCACAAAGACGCCCACCTATTAAGCTCTTGAGCGATCTGGATCCAGCGGTTGCCCGCGATTTTCACGAGATCATTTTTCCACGCGTGGCGGGATGTCCCACTCTGCGTTTCCTGCGTTAAACCGTGTGATTACCGGATCAGAATAGTACCACTCCCAGTCTTCCTAATGAGATGTCGTAACAGGCATCTAAAGGATACTTCACCGGAGGGTGTACAGCAACGACCTTCCGAATATGGCAATGTTATGCGATCACCTACCTGCCTGCCTGCCAAGCGTGGTGATTAAGGCAAAACAAACCGCCATGAATTAATTTGTTGAAATTGGTTGCATTAGCAGTCGAAGCTGGTTCCAGAGTTTAAAATAATGTTTTTTTTACACCACTGGTGGCAAACGAGCAGGAGACTCAACCTAGGGCAAGCGGTTTTACCCCCATGCAAACCGCCAGCACTTGCAGAGCCGCGGGTGCGTTTCCGGCCTTTAAGGAACCTATGCTCTGTTCTTTCCCATGTTATTCAAAGCTGCGCCACGAATGGAAAAGTAAACAATTTTTTTAGCAAACCTTGAATAGGACGCAACGCGCACTGGCTCAAAGAACGTCGAAGATGAAATGTCTCCTGGCGGGTAAGCTTCTACGCTTGTAAGAGTACTAATTTCCACAAATAGGTGACAGAAGAGGTAAGCAGTGAAAGCCAGAATCTGTGCAATGTTTTACTATCTATCTTTTAATGAATAACAACGATTTGTCAGCTTACTGCTGTTAGGAAAAATAGATATTACGATTAGTAAATACGAAAGTTAGAAAGGTAAGATAGAAAATGGGCAGCGCTCGCCTATATACTCCACAAGTAGCCCGGTATTCGGAGACCTCTGCGCATACGCGTAACAGAACAAACAAGGCAATAAACACGAGTAAACGTATGATTATCACCCGCTCTTAAGTTCGTCCGAAGTTATACCACAGACTCACAGAATACTCAGCGTGAAATTGTAAATTTACTTGAAACGGTACTTCTACTGTTTCCCCGAATAAGTGAGGATATCGGAGGCGATTAAAAATGCTGCATAAGCGGCGTATAAAGCCGGCAACACAACCAATGAGCGGTCTACGGCGCGATCTAACTTTCCAACTTTCAGAGCTGAGCATGCGTGAGAAGCAGGTGACAGACCTCCGCCTGGAACTGGACAAAGTGGGCGAAGATTTGAATAGCTTCAAGCAAAAGTACTACGAGATGAAGAGAGCGCTGGATGCCGACGAAGCCAGGCGGCTGAAGGTGCCCACGCCCGCTACGCCGCCAGTCTGAAGAACCCTTGGCGTGGCCCAAATTTGAGGTAAACTTACACCTTGACGTGGTTAGTGTCTCACACGTCTGTACCTCTAAGCGAATGGGCTGATCGGGCAGCTGAATGAACAATTTCGTTTGAAATACTTGCTATCAAATTTAAGGCTAGTGATGATTTTGGTATCAATAGGTTACGACAAGTATTGTAATTAAAAAGCAATGTGCCAATTTTTGTCTCAATTTACAATAGCTTTTTATACGTTTACTAATAACTCGGAATAAAGAATGTACGGTGTATACGGGTAACGAAATAAAACACATTGCTAATTAATCCGAAAACAATAGTTTTATTTAAGAATTTTCCACTTTCTCATAAAATATACACATTGTTTTTGTCATTAAACTAACTGTAAGTAAATACTAATTTCGAATGCCAAATCCCTCGCATCTACGAGGTACGGTGGCGTCACGGTCGCACGGCTCGCTCATGTACAAATACTTAACGCTATTTAGAAAAAAAAAGTCAAAAATCAAAAGCATTTTTGTACATTCTCAAAATAATAAACAAGAGAATCCTGTCTTAAGTGTGATGATAATCTACAGTCATTTGTCTTAAAAATAATACGAATGTATGCCGTACCGGGGAGCCAATACTTACAAATGCTATCAAATGCTTAACCAAGCGATACGAGGGCCCTGCTCGCTCTTGCAAGCGCCACACCCCTCGATAACAATTCGTGAACGACTGCAGTCATTTTCGTGTTCCATTCTCGGCCTGGGCATAGAGCCAACCGTCTCAAAGTACTCGATGCTGCAAGGCTCTTGCTACCTCAGCCGCGAACGCAACAGTGTCCAGAGCATCAAGTTATATTTGAAAATAAACTAATCGTACACTGCTCGGAGGGCCGCGACGGGGCCTCGCTGTCACACCGGGGCCCCAAAAGCCAAAGCCCAACGCACGTCACAAAAGCTCCAACTGCAATCCCGAGGCCCGGAGGCGTTACACTAGCGCGGCCCCGACCCGGAGCGGCGCAATGTCTGTGGCCGCGGGCCCGCGATACATTCTGCACTTAACTAACCTACACGCACACGTAGCGCACACGGCAGTCACTCGGTGTCCCGCGTGTGTCGGGTGTCGGGTGTCGCTTACATTAAGGGAGGGGTATGAGGGTGAATAAAACTATTGTTCGTATTCGTTCATCTCTTCTTGGAACGATCCATCAACGTACAGCCCCTAGTGCACGTCAGAGCTCTCCTGCTTCATCTGGTGGTTCGCCCCGTCCGACGTGTTGATCGGCGGCTGCAACGGAAAGCGGCTCCTTCACACATCTACCCTCCGCCGCACTCCTGCGCTTAGAGATTTTCGGAGCCTCGCAGCTAAGTGGTTTCCGAAGTCTACCATGAAGTAGCAAGAGGTATCAGGCCCGCATCCCGCTCCGGATAATAATTTATTCGGTTCGGAAGGGCTTGACAGTGGCCGGGCGAGTGTCGCATCCATGGCAGAGCCACGCTAAGTGCATGTGGACGCACTTATTGAGCCGGCTCGTCAAAGTGATACCACGGACTTCTAGAATACTCAACGTGAAGTAGTTGAAATAGTGCTTCTACTGTTTCGCTTAGTGAGTGAGGATATCGGAGCCCCATAAAAACGCTACGTAAGCGGCGTAAAAGTTGCACAACCAACACGCGCCCAGATGCGCGGTTATTGTGGGCGGCGGTGTTCTCAAGAACCTTGTAGGAGACCCCCATCTGTTCTGTTATCCGCTATACCATAAAAAATCATACCAGCGTGATTGGTGGCTGCGGGTTGGATGGCTGCGGTGCCGGCTGTGGGGCTAGGGCGGGTGGGTCGTGCACCGCGGTAGTGGAGTGCGCGGCCTGCGTGCCACCGTAGTAGCCCCCGTTCATGCCTTCGCTGTAGGGAGCCGGTGGCGCTCCGCCGCCGCCGCCCCCACCGCCAGAGCCCACCCCAACTCCGACGCCCACCCCGACGCCTACCCCAACACCCACGCCACCGCCACCAGCCAAAAAGTAGTCTTTATTAACACAGTTGCGTAGACATTCAGGAATTCGCCCCACAATGGCTCGCCGGATTTCCGACGCGGCCATCTCGCGCAGCTCCTGCGCCGAAGCATCCGAGTAGAAAGCCGCGTGTGGCGTGCACAGCAGATTCACTGCGTCTTTGAGAGGACCCTGTCAACAGGAGCACGTTGTTTGATTCCGCGGAGTGCTTGCATCAATATCGGCTGATAAAATTCCAACTTAGAGTTCACAACAAAAGTTTATTTGCGCAGGCCGCCGCAGTATAAATTGCATTAATAGTCAACTACATAACCTACATAACCATAAATAAAATTAATGTCAGTGCCAAAAAGCGACGGTTATCATGTAAATAACTGGTGTAAACTATTGTTTAAAAGGAGAAATAGGCGTGGTGGGTGCGTTACCTGGAAGACATTGAAAGGCTCGTTCTCGTGGACGTCCAAGGCAGCTGCTCTGATACGGCCCTGCTTGAGAGCTGCAGCCAACGCCTCGTCGTCCACCAGCCCGCCCCGCGCCGTGTTCACCAGGAACGCGCCTGCAAGCGACACCTGTCTTATTACAACGGCTGAGCCCAAATCTGCGAAGAGGCTACCCGATATGGAAAGAACGCAGTTCTAAAATGCGCTGCTATTGAATCATTGTTCTCTTGTAGTTGGCATGCTAGCAATTGTAGAGTTATATAATGCAGTGGAATCTCGAAAACTCGAACCATTAGTAGAAATCCTCATCAAGTCGAAAAATTATTATTACCCCTTCTGCTGAAACCCGACCCCGAAAATCCCGAACAAAGTTTATTTCCCTATGAGACGTTGATATGAATATCTAATCTCTGTAACTCAAATTTCAAAAACGAGAATCCATAACAAATGTGTACCATACATCTAAGTTGAATTGTTGTTTAACTTTAACTCCACAAGTCGAAAAACTTTTAAGATATTTTTAGCAAATAACTCCTATGTAGGTATCTCGAAATTCTTATTAACTCGAAAACTCATCAAGTCGGTTTTTTTAGGATTTTCCTTGACATTCGAGCTACTGAGATCTCACTGTATATTACATCATACACCTTCCTAGACACATGAACTAGTAATTAATGTTTATATTAGCTCAAGACAACTTGTCACACTTACGTCCTTCAAATAATTATTCTTACTAGCTGATCGCGGCCAACTTTGTCGTGTCATAGAATTTTAAAAATATCGACGTTATAAATAGCATGTGTTTGATTGAAAAAAGGCGAAAAATTAGGGCTAGAAATTTTGTAATGCCATATAAAAAACTAAATGTTTGGTGTAAACAATTCTTATATTTTTTATTAATAGAACCAATTGTTTTGCCTTCTCGGAACCTCTCCACTAACATATGAACTTGATGGTTATTGTATTAAGCTTATATTGACATTTAAATATTGTTATTAGACCATACTCTCCAAAAGTAACCCTAGTGCTGACCATGATTCTCAGACATCAGGGACCAATACAGAGAGAGTATGGGAGTATAAGAAACTGGTTTTAGGCAATTTTTTGAATATTTTTCTGCATAAGAACCATCCTCATACTTTGAGGAATATTCTTAAAAAATAGGGAAATCCGTTGACTGTTCTCGAGAATTGCGCTTAATACATTTACAATTATTACAATTTCCATACTTAATCAAATTGTCATCACTGTGGGACCATAAAATAAACATATTTAATTATTTCTTAAGAATATTTGTTTTATTGTGCGAAAGATATAAAATTCAACACACCTGGACGCATTTGTTTTATTGTAAATTCATTGATAAGATGGTGATTGTGCTCATTAAGACTGCAATGTAATGACACACAATCACTCTGGAATAAAAGGTCCTGTAACAAAAATAATACTATAATTATAACATTGCTTTCGTGTGCAGGACATATGTAATGAGAACAAAAGTACTCCAGGACTTCCTTAAGCTAGGTAAAACCACACATACATTAAACAGCCCAATCATTTTAATAGTTGCCTTACATCGTAACTATTAACTGTCCGTCATCTTTTGCCTCATTATAAATGCCCAAATCATAAAAAACAAAAGAGAAAGAAAGTTCTTTCCTTCGTCTAAGTTTATAAATGTAAATAAACCGTTCTTACAGTTATTTTATAAAGAAAATTATGGATTTATAACAAAGAACATGGATATTGTCTTCTGAATTGAATGTCAACTAAGCGTTTTTAAAGCCATTTTGAGTCGCGTCCAACCTCTCTGGAATCAACTGCCAGCAGGGCTATTTCCAAACCAATACGACTTGGGGACCTTCTAGATAAATGTACATATCCCTTAAAGGCCGGCAACGCACCCGCGACTCTGCAAGCGCTAGGGTGTCCAGGGGTTGAGGACCCGCTCTGGGTGAATCTGGTTTGTCACAGTTTTTAATAACAAAAAATGTTATCTGGTGCTGAATAAAAAGTTATTACCTGCAACGTGTAGACGCGCGTTAATCCTAGCGACTTTTCTATGCCGTCGGGGAGGTACGGGTCGTAGAAGATGACGGTGAAGCCGAACGCCTTGGCGCGCAGCGCCACCGCGGATCCGATACGCCCGAGCCCCACGATGCCCAGAGTGTCCCCGCGAATACGAGCGCATCCCGATGCAGCCTCGCGGACCTGCTCTGGCCCTGCAACCCATTCGCCTCTTCATACGTCTGAGACTTAACCAACCGATCCTCTATGTCAATGTTTCGAAGGTTTTATGTTCAAGGTACATTTCGGAAAAAGTAAATGTTTAATCACAGAACTCAATAAACAAAAAATATCCTATGTAGCTAGCTATCAATCAACATTTATTTATTAAGTACCGAAACAATGAAACAAAATCTTTTCGCTCTTGCGCTCGCGTGCTCTATGCTCAACATAGCAATCAACAGGCACACCAGTTCACGAGCAAGGTACACTATGGTGACTCGGTAAACACTGTGAAACACTGCTGTATGTACTACTATGACTGTATCACACGAAGAATATTATATTCAAGCATTTCATACCTGTGAATTTCTTTCCATCCCTGACCATGTTGGCAAGCCAATAGGTTCGTCTATAAAGATTCAATATGAGGCACAACGTCGTGTCAGCGACTTCCTCTACCCCGTAGCCGGGCACATTGCATACTGCTATACCTGAAAGTCAACGTCCACAAACTCTTAATATTCGTGTTCTTAGTACTTATGTCCTGTATGCATTGGAAGTATTACAAGCAAACAGAGAATCCCGTATCTCCGGGGACGTCACGTTGAGCGTCAGAGGCCTCCTCAACGTTGTATTCATGTCCCAAGGGAAGCAACCAAATCTCAGGAACCGATAAATATACAGTTTAAACCCATAATCAGACTACATATTTGTAAAAATAACATCTATATATTAAAACTGAACAAATGAATTTGCATAATGAAATAGGACTTGATGATAATTAAAAACAATAACGTAGAATTGCTTAACCGCCCGACAATTGCTATATAAATACAGCCACCTATAATGTTTCAATCGTATCCGAAAAAAGACGATAGCACGTTTGCTCATTCATTAATTATGCCCACGAGTCAGATAGATATGTTTGTTTTTACATTTTCAATGATTGGTTTTGACCTTAAACCTGGGATCTATCTTGGTCACTCAAATTTTTTATGATACCGCGGACAACGGAGAGGGTGGATGGTCTCCTACATGGTAAGAGAACACCCCCTCCCCCTCATAGACAACCGCGCCATAGTCCGCGCATTGGTTGTGTTGCCGGCCTTTTACTCCACTTGAGTGGCACTTTTAAGGGAACTAACTACTATTTCACGGTGAGTATTTGGTGAGCACGTGGTATCACTCCGGACGAGCCGGCCCTCTCGGCAGACACTCACCTAACTCGCCGGCGGCTTTGACATCTATGTTGTCGACGCCGGAGCCTATGCGCACGATGATTCTAAGCGCCTTAAACTTCTCTAGGTCCTCCTTGGTGAGGATGATGGTGTGCCACATGAGCGCACCTACCGCCTCGTTCAGCACCTTCTCGTGAATCTCAGAGGTGCTTTGCGCGTCGCAGAACGCAACCGTCGCGACATCCTTCAGTATCGGCATTTCGACGGTGCAGTCGCGGCCGTCCAGAAGCGCCACCAGGGGCCTGAAATTGCATACGGCCAACATAAATGCAACAACTCGCTTAGACTAATTTAAAGTCTATACTCCAATGCAATACCATCCAGCGTACCGGATAATACATCACTTCGTACATGAGCATAGCATATTGAATCGACTAAAGAGATAATGAGCCGTGAATAGCAGTACGCACCGCAGACATATTTGTGAGAGTGTGACGCATCAATACATTGAAACAAGATCTCCAACGTCATTTCCATTGCAAATTAATTAAGTGGAAGGAAGTGCGCGGCACAAATTGCTATCGAGCGGGCAGAGTCTATACGGCCCGTAATTAATGCTATGAGATGAGAGTCAACTTATATAGCCACGCAGAAATGATGAAGGATCCTTCAGTAATGTAATGTTGCGTCATCAAACCGATATACAAACGCAAGTTTAGATCCAACCTCGTATAATGTCATTAGATTTAGTTATATTTGACGATAGTTTTTCGATTAAAGATCTATTTATAAGAATTAGGAAAACGGGTCCTACAATACAACCATCGAAGTTGAGCATATATGAAAGCGAAAGAAAGTTAACGAAAAATAATTCTATAAAAATAACTGAAGCTAGCCCTGTGTAACAAAACTTGCGTATTTACTCGTCTCCTGCCTACACGCCCCTTGATAGCAAAACATAAATTTCTATTGCAGAGTGCGGAACGTCGGCTTGCGATTATTATGTAAAGTCAAGCGGTCGGTCTTTTAAGCCGGATTAATAGCGTAGTCAAGTTAGTACAACGCGTCCGTCGACTCGAACGGACGAAGCCGATAAAGCCACCTAAGAAAACAGAATTGTTACAACACACATTGAAATGATACCGGTTATCTTAACCAATGTTAATTAAGGTGAAACTTTATTTATCATGCAAGCATTATAAAACCACTAGCTTCTTGTTCATTGGGCTTCGAACCCAGTCCCACGTCACGCTACGCAACACGTGCAAATCAAGCCACGCGTACCCACAGGCATCATCAATTCAGGGTGTGGTTTCATACTTTGTTTTAAAATAGAATAAAAAATAAAATGATTACCGCCGACTAAAGATAAGATAAGAACGATTGAAAAATGTGTACATTTAAACGTGTTTAGATTAACTTCAGCCTTCGGCGATTCAAAGCTAATAATTATACTGAAAATGACAGGACATTGTAAAAAGCAATAATACCCGCAAAGATACATAGCACTTTGGTGAGTCCGAGGTTCAGTTTAGTTCAGCTAGACAGTTAAGTCTGCATCAATATTGTCGTGGCAAGGTCCGGGCCGAGAGTTGCTCCTCTAACAGCAGTTTGGTACATTTGGAGTTAATCGATCGGCGCTGACCGAACGCCCTTCACGCGGCCCGCATCCATTCCAAGCCGCGCCAGTCCGTCTAATAATTGAAACTTTGATACTGTACTTATTACGTACCCCAACCGCTTGGAACTTTATGACATCCATTCGTTTCGGAGACGCAAAATGTCGACGAAAACAAATCGCACATCGAAAACAATGGGTCCACATAAAAGTTTGATGAAAAGCAAACAGGACTAAGACGGGCAAAGAATAACTTACCAAGCGGATCGCAAGTAATGCGTCTGTATGAGTTTCACATTACGAAAGGCTTGTTTTTATAGAATTGCAAGTTTTCAGCAGACGTGTGTGTTTCACATGGCTAAAATTTGTTGGACAAATGATAACTTTTTATTCTTTATATTTAGATGAATAATATAAATGGCCAGCTTTATTTATCAACCTAAGCAAAACATTTAATTAAACCTGACATCCAAGGAGTTTTGTTACTTAGGCGAGAATTATATATAAAAGACTATACATACAATATAGCATGGGAAGAATAAGCAGATACATCACTTCTATCGAATGCCCCGTACTGAGACTAGTCGAATGGAATCAATCAATGTTGAGTTTGCGCAACTTCTTCAATGACATCGTTGAACATTCACCTCAGTGTCGCGTAATGAAGAAAACTTAAAATAGAAGATCATTCGCCAAGTCTGCGATCTTGAAAGAGTCGTACTGGTTTAGAAATATCTCTCCAGGCAGCTGGCTTCTTTCACAGTGGTGGTGCGCGGTACAATTAGCCGTAAAAACGCTTAGTTGTGGAACGATAAACATCGAGATTTTTTTTTTCTATAGCGGACAACGGAGCAGATGGGTCTCCTATATGGTAAGAGACCACCGCCGCCCGTGAACAACCACGCCACGGTCCGCGCAGTGGTTGTGTTGCCAGCTTTTTAAGCCACTTAAGCGACACTTTAAGAGCCTCCGATATCCTCACTCTGCGAAACATAGTACAAGTATCATTTCACGCTGAGTATTCTGTGAGCCCATGGTATCTCTTCGGTCGGGTCGTCCAAATTAGTGCACCAGCATATGCTTCAGCATCTCTCACGACTCTCCCACGGGTGCGACAGTATTAATTAAATTATAATAGTCCGGACCAGGATTCGAATCCGATACATCTCGCTTCATGGTAGACGTGTAAAACTATTAAGCTCTAAGTATTAGCAATAGGCTCTCAAAAATGATCCGTATGAAAAGAAATTCATCTGCTGGTAACAGCGAAACAGCCCCTCAGAACGTTCGCCGTGATAATTGAAATTTTGAAATCGTATTCAATTTCACTTCTCACACACTCTGCCTGGCACCGTAAATAGGCCTTGTTAATAAGTATACATTATTCATTGTATATATCGGTTCTGCGTCATTAGGCTCGTAAATGCTTTTGTTACAGATATGTTTCTTACATATACGAGTAGTACACCATAATGGATAAGGTTAGGGAAAATCCGTTCGAACTAAACCGGTATCTGACTCGACCGTAAAATCAAATTACACGTGACCACTAGTATCAGCTATAAAATCAATTTGTTTAGTAACTACAAATGTTCTCTAATTCTGCACCGCCTACTAAGCTACGCATAATAATCATTAAGTAGGTAACTTGTTTCAAGGAAATTGTATACGTAACTTCATCAAATTAAATAGATTGTATGTGTACAAATATATTGCGAACACATGGCATAACAAAAGTTGAGCCCGGTTGTGTTATTTGATTTCTTTTAAAGATCTGAGCGTATAACTTTCGTTGTAAGACGTTATGTTACGTATTCTACGTGCTTTCCCGGATATGACAGACTCACCTCGATTGTAGGGGTCCATTTGCGATAGGTCCCCGAATGCTATCCATGCGAGGTCTCTTTGGCAGCATCTTGCGTTTGTCCATTTAAAGCGGCAGAGCCGCTTTATTTATTCGCTTCACAGAGCGTCACCTGAAATTAACAAATTGGCGATGACTAAATGAATTATGACAACATAACAATGCCGAATGAAAGTGCCGTCGTGTACTTTCTTAGCAGCGGGAGGCATTAACTTAAATACACGGTGAAATGTAACACGGACAGTTTGAACAAAACGCAGCGAAATCTCATTACATGCGGCGAGCGCACGCCGCGTTGTCTGGCCATAACAAAGGTTGGAACGAGGCCAACGAGTACGACTACCGACGATAACGATCATCGCTTTAAACTATTCACTTTTCTGTGCAACACAACTGAGATAAACTGCTTGTTCGGAAGATTAACACAGTGTATGTATATAACATTCCCGAGTTGCAAAGACTAGCCGCCTAAAAACGAGACTCAATATTGAAGTGAAGAAAGAAAGAAAAGATTGATTCGTCAGCCAGAAATTACACAAAACTTTCTCTATGCTACTAATGTCTATTGAGGCAAGTGAAACAGACAGCGCTCGGCTTCATTGTCGATCACAAGTAGCCGGTTTTCGGCGACCCACATAAAAAATATTGTATTGTATTGACAAATAGGCGAGTTCCTTAAACGAAATAATAATTTAAACGTTTATTCTGTAGATACGTAGGAAAATGGTTTTACTCACAATATCAATGTCATTAGGGTTGATGTTTGGAAGTCGGTCGTGTTGAACTCGACGCGTTCATTTTACCTGAAAATTATTAAATTCAAACTTTAAACCTGTAGCAATCTGAAGTCTAGAAGTATACCGAGGGTATAACTATATCCAAAAGTAACAGGAAAATTACTGAAAAGACTAAAAGATTTCATACATAATTTATCACAAATATTTTATCAGGTACCTTTTTAATCTATAACCGCTTTATGTAATATAAATTTTATAATCATCAATAATTATTATTAATATGCAGGTGGGGCAAGAAGCTTCGTGTTTTGAACAGAAAAAGTTTCTTCAGAATTGAATTAATGAACTACGTTGTTAATTATCATGCGAGTTTCGTCACAAGATAAAAAGCTTTATTTACAAAGTTATCGATAATACTTAGCATTCAAACATGCTGTTTATGTACATTTGCAAAGGTCAACCTTCAGCCGCCCGTGACCTCGTCTTATTGCCGCTATATGCGACGCTTTTGATTTAACACATTCAATCATTCTAATTTATTATGATAATATTCGTTGCTGTAATAAATCGTAGATAGCATTTATAGATGCGAAAGTTTATGTTTTAACATTTAAAAAAAATCCTCTTAATCCGTACGATTAAACATAATAATTATAGTCGTTAATTTATGCCTTAGGTAAAGTGAACGAGCGCAAAACTACAAAAATGTATGATCATTAAATGCGGAGAATCCTCCAATCGACTGAATATAATGTAATATTAATCTCGGCCACGACTAAAATAAGACGAATGTTCAAATAATCATCAAACGAGCGGGACGTAATAATAATGCTGAGCGTTTATCTCGGTCGTGAATACAAGGAAACGCCGCGTCGTCTCGGTGGCGTATCAGGGCGGTTGCGTTGCTAAGCGGTAAATTCATGTATAAACCATGAATGAGGTAATAAACTATGTATATGGGACGGTGTGCGATTTTAATACGAGTGTAAATATACAGGGAAGGACATGCTTTATGCGCGCATAAATATAATACGGGCCGAGTGGCTCAACCGGCCCGACACGCGTTCAGTTGGTTTTAACTAAATACATGATTTTGCCACCGGCAACGCTGGCCTATAATATATAAATTTAAAGTAGATGAAACACCAACACACATGTTGTTTAGTTACTTGAGGAAAATTATTCATGCTCATAATGGCGACAGTAAGAGCAAAAATATTTACTTTAATCGTACAATCGTTGAGTGATAGGAAGATTCTTAAATGTGCAACAACATTTGTACAGAAATCTAAGCATACGAAGTCTTAACCTTCTAAAATACGATGCACTCGGGGTTACTGAAAAGTGGCGCTCCAACACTCGAGGTGGGGCGTACGGCTCAGCGCTACTCGTTTCGCTTTCAATAGCCGTAAGTAGTTAGTATATATGTAGCAATTTTTAAAGAGAATAAATCTTTCTTTCATTCTAAAAGAAAAACATCCGGCTTTTCGCTCAAACAAGGCCACGAGCAACAGCCACTAGTCTAATGTAGGTTTGAATTGTAAAAAGGCGATATCAACAGTCAAATATGTATACAATTTCATTAGTTGATCCGACACTTAACAATTACAGGCAATGAATTAATAATAGTGTTACGCGAAGGAACGAAGCGACGGCAGGCTACGGTATTGCATCAGGACGTGTCATCGAATTGTATTCTTCGCCACGAAAAATGCAAGGTCAATAACGACTGAATGTGTTTCCAATGACAGTTTTCGTTTACTCGAACAGCCAATGGCTTGATAGAAAAATAGTCAGCCGAGTTAATAGTTTTTGCGTCCACCGTTCATTTGTTGAAAGATTAAAAAGCACGTCTAATTGGCCAGACGAAAGTTGCTTACTGTAATAACAAAAAACGTTGCCTTTCAGCGCGGCTACATCGGGTTTGCTCTTTTACCGTTTCAATTTCAAAGGCCCCTTTCAAACGCGCCATAAATTGAATAAATATCTCTCTTTCGTGCGCCTTTCCCCATTAGCGCCCGGGTCGCGCTCGCTCGATAAGCGATTCGCCGAATCCCTAACTATTGTATTATACCTTTATTATTGTGTGTTGCGCTCTGCGCATTCAATTCCGACATTCATCAAAATATACGGATGTAATGCGACACTCCTCTAAGGCATTCGCATGATACTGTAGGCACGTTGTGTGATTGTTCTGCCAAATGCGAACTATGTATCAGCGCCATGTTTGTTTTATTTTATGCTAATCGTTATTACAAATAAACGAATTCAAAATGGTTTAAAACAAAAAGGTTTTAGACAGATATCTTCGACCACAAATTCATTATACTATCCCTCACATCGAATAATATTTTACTTTAACAAAATTAAAAGCGAAATTGTCTGTGCGCTAAGTAATGTAATATTCGCTTGAATAAATTTAAAAAAAAGCAATCTTTTACAATACTTGTCAAAATTATAAAGCGCAATTATAACTACGCCTCAATGTTTGAATTAAATATGCACGCGGCTCTAAGATGATATGTCGTGTATGTAATGAAGAGATAGAAACCAGCTGCAATGGGGTTTCACGATCTAACGGGTTAGGAGGCCAACGAGTCCGCCTGCCGTGACTCACCACCCGCATACGACGGCGATACGGTAACAAGATGTTAGTCGCTTACAACTAGTCGGTCCGTGACTATTATTGAAGGATTTCACTTTATTCCCACGAGCTCACGGGTCTATCCTTAGTTACGTGGTCGATTGAAATGTTCTGCCCAAACCATTTTAACAGAGATTTTTCATACACGCATATGAGCCAGGGAAAGGCCTTAATATATTTAATTTATAAAATTACATTTCTACATCAAAATCTCAGAGTTTCTCAAATTTGGGCGCGTAATTGAACAATATAAGTATTCGCAACGGAAGTGCGCATGAATTTGTATCTATGGCTTAATTTATTACTGTGGTTATATTTTGCAGCATATGCTAACGTAATTTGTCCGGATTAATACTACGGGCTCACAGAATATTCAGCGTGAAACAGTACTTGTACTGTGTCTCAATGAGTTTACCGGGGGTCCCTTAAATTATACCGAACAGTAGGTAATACTACAGACAACGGTGATCTCTCACCACCAATGAAAGTCCACCTGTTCCAGTGTCCGTTCATCCATTCCACAAAAAATATGAGAGGCAACTCACCAGTGTTGCCGAGGCGAGATCGATCAAAGATCACCGCTCCATCGACCCACCGGCATGGAATAGAAGACGCTTCCGGCGTCACACTAGACGCTACACGGCACAGTACCACTTAAGCTATAACAACTGCACAGCCACTCTCACACACACTGACACACCACTCTTCACTACTCCAGTTTCGACACCACACCTGTAACAAACATAGGTGGATATTAGTCATTAATGCTCGTACAAATCATAGAGTACACCCACATCAATGCTGTTTAGTGACGTGTCCGTCATGCACGAAATTATTTGATTTATTCAACAATAATTAGTTAATACATGCGAGGCAGTATTGACTAAGCGAATTACAGAGTATACTTTAATAAATTGACGTATGGGCGTGTGAATAGGAGCTAACAAAAATATTCAGCTCTACAGCACGCACAGCGGCAATTGTCCGCCGCGTCTGTTTGACCTTTGACCTAGTTACGGTTAGGCAGCTCTTAATTCCTACATGCACGGAAAAACTCATCGAAAATAGAGAATTTGACTTGGCTTGTGAAAAGAGTCACTCACTTTAGACGTAACAATTTTTTTTTATATATAAACGGTGGCAAACGAGCAGGAGGTTCACATAGAGCAAGCGGTTCTCCCCCTTCCCATTGACACCCCTAGCCCTTACAGAGCCGCGGGTGCTTAGACGGCCTTTAAGAAATGTGTACCTTCTTTTCTTATTACACTTACTTTAGCTCGACATTACGTACAAATAGAACAGAAAAGAACTATCAATGCGTTCTATCCTACCTAAAACCGTTGACGACTTAGCCTAATAATCGCCCCTAACAACCACATTTTGGCTCAGTCACAATAAACTCGTCACATTTCAATGACCAAGTCACGTTCAGTCATCGAAGTGCGACAGGATTACACCGCGGCGCGGGAAACTGTATCGATTAGTCATTTCCTTGGACCATATTCTTAAACAGTAAAAATACTGCAGGTATGCGGGACGCCTTCAACTTTTAATTGAAAAACTCGCTGATCTATCCCAAGAAAAATAACGGTTGATATAAACATGGATAGAGAAAACAAATATACATTTTATGTACGCACGTATAATACAAGTGTACCTTTGATGACGTTTCAAAGAATATTGGAATTTTAGCAGAAATTGTTTAAAATAATCACAAGTTTGTCGCAGACAAGAAACTTAGCAAGAGAAATAATTATAATTAATTATGGAGTTGTGAATGGTTAATTTTTTATAGTATAGCTTAGCATATGGTATAACAATGTTTCTCATTCAAACAACGATATTTAAAAAGCATAAACCGATTTAATTCCGTACGAAACGAAAACGGCCCTATGCAAAGCGCAGCTCTCGTGACCCTCTGTACTCATGCTAAAAATGCCAGTAAACATTCAATTTCAATCAAGATAATATGTTTTAGATAGCCATCAGTTATGAATCAATATTGATGGCGTTAGCATTTCAACAATTTCTAACGTATCTATTATATCAATAATGTCCGGTATTACTTACTGCCTATTTTATCTATTAAAAGACAGACATAAATAAGGCACAATATGATACAAAGTTTAAGGTGTGAACATACATTTGTATCTCTGAATATAAATTTTTATTTATTGAGTAAATACAATGACATAACTTCCACTGAAGCAAATAAACAGTCTGAACGGAAAACAAAGAAACGACAGTGAAGTTAATTAATAATACCTCTCGATATTAGCCAAGATTAAAAATCTGTTCCTATTAACCTCGTCGTTTTATTCGTCGACCACCGTAACTCCCTCTACTTCGAGCCACCGCAGCGCAGCGTTATCTGCGACTGCTGACAATGAAACCCATTCAATAATCCCTAGTTGGATCGGAATTGGAACTTAAATCATCCGATGGAGAATCCCGGGACGCCATTCTACTCTTCAGATGGATTAGCGACAATGCTATTAATTAACACTCTAGCACGTCCGTAATACTAACGGAGACATCCTCGCAATATTTCGAAAGAAATATGTATCTTTACGATACTTAAAATTTAATAATAAAATATTTCAAATCGTAAAGAAATTCGTGCGTAACGTAGCGAAAGGACATTTCATTATTATTTAATTATTATTATAATATTGACTTATCAATACGTTTGAAAGATAGTTGTGAAAAGATAATTGTTATAGATAATAATTGTTATATGATAATAGAGTAACGTATGCATGCAAACGAATTTTCATATTTGTGATGCCTTGCAGGACACATTGGCTGTAAAGACTATCAAAATACAAAATCAATAGATTACTACAGTAATTTCTTTATATAATCACTAAGAACTTTTATATCAGATGCTTCGCAACACCTGGATATTATTCGATCCGTTTTTCATACAAACGAGGAGAATGGGCAAGGATACGCAGTGCCATGTTGGGCATATCGAGTTCAGTTCAGTACGCGCTCTCCCGCCGGCCGCCAGTATCGCAGTGGGGCGGCCGCAACTCGTCGCGGGGTCGTTGCACTATCGATTGCCCGACCCCGGCTCGACATCTTCGGTAACCAATAGCCACTTTTCGCTGACGTGTTTCAGAGCTTATACGTTTAAAATCTCACAGCTCTTATCGAGCCGAGGAAAAATAGCCAAGCAAAATTGCTAGTGCGGCGGTAGACGCAAAAATGTAAATGCAAACTTCCAAGTGGCCACTTGTCGTCGTGCAAGCTGGCAGTCATAATTTTGCTTTCTGTATTTGTTGACGGTCTCGGCTCGGTAGGAGCTATGTTTTATATCATATATAAAGAGCTGGTAACGAATACATTCGTATAAGATTTTTGTAGTTAAATCATTTCATTCTTTTCACCTTTCCTAAAACCAGAACCATTTGTAGACATTTTAGCCAATAAATGTATGTCCTCGGTTCTTTTGTAGGTCCGTTAAAAATATTAACTTTCATTCGATTGACACCAAAAGGCTTGCCGCTGTTTAAAAAAATTGCTGACAGTCAATCATTGTTTCAAACGCAATTACAGGAATTCTCATGAAACCATTTTTACCCACTTAAATACGTATTGAGATAAATACAGAATAGGCAAAATAGAATCAAAGTATTTATCATCTACCTTGTTTTTTATAAACTGAAGAATTATATTATTCTGACATAGTTCATAAATTATCATTTATTTGATTCTGAATGAGAATATAATAGAAACGCAAACGAGCAGAAGGCTCACCCATGGATACTTCAAGCTTCCGCTGGGCCGCATATACGTTGTCGGCCTTTTAGGGATAGGTATTCTCTTTTCTTAAAGATTTCAACTGATATAAATAAAAGCCTAATTACAATGAAGTAATCTACCACTATAAACAAATAGCTAAGCTACACTTGACTCGAGCAAGGCGAAGAAGCGCTGCCAAACTGTTCCAAACGGCTAATGGCCTTCCAGCCGAACCAATGCATCATGTTCGTACAGCGGCGGTCTCCTATAAATCACCTTTTCTTATGCAGCCCGCGTCCGCAAAGCGACTGGCACGACGCCACCCCCCGCCATTGTCTTCGCCCGCGGTAACTGGGCCATAGCGAGGCGCGACAATCTCATAATTCACTATAGTCTATACTAATACGCCCAAGCCGGGCTTAAAAGGATACAGCTATTGCTTATGCATGTAAATAAATTTATGGCATAGCTTTTCGTAATGCGTTGGGTTAATGTGAACAAAAACGAGTCTGAATAATGAAATTCTCTAGTGTAAATAATAAATACATTAAAGTTTATGTCAATAATAAAGATTAACTATTCACTTCAAGCATGGTCTAATAATGCTAAACGTACCTTCCGGATATAGTCTTAACCTAAGCAAGAACTACTACAAGTTGTGAATGGCCTTAGGGTCTCCCCAAGCTTCGTAATTAAAAATTTCTTAATATTCATATTGAACTCGCACGCGTCTCGCATAACTCGGCATAATTCGAACAAATTAGACAACAATCCTCGTTTAAAGACGCGAGGGAGCGGGCATGGAGAGAGAACGACGAGGGGAGGGAGGGTGAGACGAAGTTATAATGGAATTCGCAAGCAATAAAACTTCCCTTCCTTGGCCCGAATAGGGCTGCTCTCCCGACGTATGTTAATTCGATGCCGTTCCCATAGATTCGAATCGCTACAGCGATGGGGGCATAGCATTGGACACACTTTGAAGCTCCCGTGCCATTAATTCGTTCTTTCTTATCTATGTGTTTGGCCTGTACGAGTGTGTGGCTTTACAGAGCCAAAATAGAGATTCTGTTTGTAAACTATCGCTATCCGGATTTATTTGTACTTTTGTAATTGTATCTAATTGTAATCTGTCTACGTTGAATAAGTAAAACATCTCATCATAATCCAACCTATTGTATTCAGCACGCTGATAATTTATGTGTGTGATGTCCCACTATCGAAGGGATAAATTCATCACCATTATACTATATATAGTAGATGACACAGTTGGAAAGTAATAACAAACAACCCAGGTCCGGGAGGCATCCCTGCACGGGAAACGGGAGTTATGAAAGGTAGCGAGCGGGCACAGCAACCAAACTCCGACAGAGACAGACTAACTTCCATTAAATCTTTTGCAACAAACTTTCGCGTCACCGCCAGCGCCGTCTTCTGTCTGCTGGTCCCGAGCTCAAGAATACCTCGCGAAATTATTGACGTTTCACCAATCAACCGCGCCCTAATTAAAAACGAAGCTTTATTTGTAACGATGTCCTAATATTCTGTCACTGTGAGACCAGAATACAATTAAAAAAAATTAAAGTTAAAGCGGACAACGGAGCAGGTGGATCTCCTATATGGTAAAGGAATATTGCCCCCCATGTTGTTGCCGGCTTTTTACGCCACTTTAGCGACATTTTTAGCCTCCGATATCCTCACTTACTCTACGAAACACAGTACAAGTATCGTTTCACGCAAAGTATTCTGTGAGCCGTGATTATCTCTTCGGACGAACCAGTCCAATTAGTGCGTCAGCGTGACTCTCTCACGGATAAAATGTATACCCATATATGTTACTTGTAAAAATTGTATTTTTTTTTTCATTTGAACTTGGTCGCGCTATCATTGTCTATCGTATAAACGTAATGGCGGTAAAGAGTGATACAAACTTTGTTAATTGAAATACTAAGTCTAATTAATTAAGTTGTGTGAATCGAGAGGTGTGAGTTAATTGAATTTTATTTTCGTTTCATTATTTCAGACAAAATAAATTATTGTCTATTTTTATACTTTGAACTTAGTATTCTGAAATCTAAACCTAATATATAAAAATCTCGTGTCACAGTGTTAGTTACCATACTCCTCCAAAACAGATAGACCAATTTTTATGAAATTTTGTATGCATATTGAGTTGGTGGGTGAATCGGCTACTATTCAGTTTTACACCTCTGAGTGATAAGGGTTAAAATTTTTTTCTATTTTTTTAATCATTTGGCATAATAAATACATATGAACTAAATTTTGACCCTTCTATCACAATCCCTTATTTGTTAATAGGGATATTAGTTAGTCATTAATAAAATATGTGGCAAAATATCGTTTGCAGCGTTAAGCTAGTATATCTATAGACAGAGAGCAAGTTTTGGTAAAAGTGAAGTTTATAAGTCCAAATAATCTATCCGCAGCGACCGGCCAATGCTGGCCTGTCAGAAAACTTATTTATAGAGACGCGTGTATCTTCGCAAAGTTTATTTGCACGGAGGATTTTCGAGTTGCTAGTTTCCAACTTTGTAGTTGGCAGAGTAAGTTCGCTTCGACTCTATGCCTTCGAATTTATTTAGGAGTGCACATGCACCAACACCTCCGAATTAGCACCGGCTGTCGAATTTAGCAAAGACGATAATTAAGTTTTCAGCCCGTTCTGAATGCAGTAATTCGGACGCATTCGCACCTGGCGCACATTGAAACGAGTTATTGCTTTGATAGCCAAGGTTTTTCGTTTCAAAAATTCAATTATTATCACTTTTAATTTGTATCTTTAGAACCTTCTGAGAGAATCTCCTGCGCGTTTGCCTCTCTGTTTCTATAAGAAGAAATGAATGACATGAATCAAAGAAGATTCTTAGAAATGCCATGTAGATACATAGGTATTATTGTAACGTGGTCGGCGAACATGAAACGCGGCATTATGTTATTCTTATCAGGTATCGGGCGCTGCGAACGACATGTCGCCCGTCTCTCTCTAAAGAATCGCTTACAAATGTGACGTCGACATTCGATGACGTTTGCGATGCTATATAGGCGATAGTAGGGAACCCCCCATTATTATTATTTACTAGCTGAGCTCATTTTACTCGGCTATATTGGACCTATATAATATAGATCGCACAGCGTCATTACACATTAGAAGAGTTGAATTTAACTAAAATCATTGAAAAAAAAAAATTAAATCCGTATGCGTGATCTTGACAGCTAACGGATCTGGGCGTGTTCTTGAAGAATCTTACAGTATTTAAACGTTCAGAAATGGCTGTATGGTCCTTTATGAAGTAAAGAGATATAACTTCTAATGTATGTTAAAAACACATTGGATACCAAAGGTAACGGCACACTCGACAGGTGGCGGCGGGGGTCGAGAGCAGGGGCGAAACAAGCACCGGCCGGCCGGTAAATACGCGTCACATAATTCCAAAGACGCAATACACATTCGAGCGTCATGAATAATTCATACGCGCATCAAATTGATGGGATCAACGGGAAATGATTGAATTACCATATTCCTCGTGTATTACTTACCAAGTTGTTCAGTGGCAGCCGCGTTCGTCGAATAAATCGAGTGATTCCGTTCCACGCAAGAAATATCGCTGTTTGTGAGCGGCGTATCGGAAGCAATTTGCTTACGACAAAGTAGTATGAGAATATCGGCTGATATCCGAGTAATTGGATGTCTGTTTCGGACGCCAAGGCCGCTCGCGCCGAAAATGCGGGACGTTCAATATTTTCCCAATCAAATTTTCATTAGCCGAAAGGGCGTCATAAAGCATTTTCTTAATTCGTGGCAGCGGTCGTGCCCATATATATTCACAACGACAGATAGAGAAATGTGGGGCAATCGGTGCACTACGGCTGGGGACGTACCTACTACAAATAGCCATTAAATAAATGAGGGCTGGCAGAGCACAACAAGTGAACGGCAAGTGAAAACTCGGCGGCAGCATAATATTTGCGGTGCGGGCAGAGTTGTTTTTCAATGATAACTCCCCTCGAAGTTCGCTGACAAAGTTGGCGAGTTGGTTACAAACTTTGGGGGCCACCCGCCCGCGCTAGTCCCTCCACTGACGCTTATGTACTTATTATCAACAATATTAACAACTTTGACCCGTTGTGTTGCGAGCGCGAGCGGCGCTCCTAACGAATGAAAGCCGTGCCGAGGCGGCTTACGGTATTCACTCCCTTGGCGTTTACTAAATAGTTGTAGTGATTTGCTGTCAGATCAAAAGGTATCAATTGTAAACGTATTGGGGGCTGTTCTAAGCTTTGGGTACGATCATCGCCGTTTCAATTTTTATTCCAATATTTTGAGAACATATTGTAGGATTGTTCTATTTACGTTTATGGAATTGTGGGCAACGGTGCAGGCGGGTATCCTATATGTTAAAAAACCACCGCCTTCGATGGATTGCCGCGCTTTGGTTGCGTTGCCGACTTTTAACATCGCTCTGGTGGTGTAAATGACTAGCCATCGCCCTCAGCCACTTGGCGAAACATAGAAATAGTACTACTTCTCGCTGGTATACTGTGAGCCAAATTGTCCAAAGAGGAAAGGCACGGGGGTAATTAATTAAACAATATCTGACCTGCTATGTTAGAATTTAAACTAACATGAGATCTTTTTCGATACCAGCAAGTTTCTAGCATCCTCATGCCGCTTGCTGTTTTGTAACGAATACGCCATAACGTAAAACTACCGTGTAGGTACTTATGCCGAACTAGGTGTCGACTAATATTTAAATTTATTCAACATACATACCTTAGTACGCTTGAGGTTCAAAAAATATGCATTCTCTAGATCGCCTACTTAGATATTTCGAAGAGCGTTTGCCAAAAAGCATTGCCAGAAATTTGTAATTATTCGAAACTGGTTATTAAATTAATTTCTCTATAACGATAGTCATATAGAATTTCCAAACAACTAGATTTTTATATTGCAAATGTTCGCGATCCAGGAATAAACGCAATAAACGAAACTCGACTTTCACTTTAGCGGTGAATGAATCTTAATTTCGAGGAACATAATCAATTATTATCAAACGAAGACGTCGGGCCGTGCCTATCGGGTCAACTTCATTACGCTCGCTGTGAACATACAAACAAAGAAAATGTTGTTAGTAGTGAAACTATTTTTTGAACACAGCAGTAGCGCAGTGTAAACAGTTATTCGCGTTAATGAGGCGGTTGTTTGGGACAAAGAGAGCGTCTGCGACGACAATAGAGCGGCGAACAAGTGAATTGCACGGAGAGGTACAAAATGTCGTCATCAACTACGTTATACATAGTTTCCTTCTATCGACAACAGCGAATTAGCCCACCCCGCGCGCCCGACCCAATAGAAAACCATCATTGTGTCGGACTTTTTTTTATGTTATAGCGGACAACGGAGCAGGTGGGTCTCCTATATGGTAAGAGAACACCGCCGCCCATGGACAACCGCGCCACAGTCTGCGCATTGCTTGTGTCACCGGCTTTTTACGACACATAACCGGCATTTTTAAGGGCCTCCGATATCCGCACTATCATATCATATCAGCGAAATACATTAGAAGCACCTTTTCGAGTGCCATTTCACTTGAGTATTCTGTGAGCCGGTGGTATTATTTCGAAGCAGCCAGCCCAATTAGTGAGTTCGCATAATCGCTCTGTGGAGTAACAGCTCCAATGCCAATGGTGTACATGTGGTGATCGGTAGTAGCCGCCCATGGCCACGACGGAGGCGCAGTTGGACGAGAAGCGCAGTAGGCGAAAAGGCAGCGTCGAGGTTGGCTCAAGAGTTAGCGCGCAAGTGGGGCAAAGCTCGGTGCGGAGGCGAGGCGGGCGTTCGATCGCGGCGACGCGCTCCGGTCGTTTACCTCGGCCGGACCGAGCCGCGGCGCACCATGTGAAACGAAATACGACTTGGGAATCTTGGGCCCTTACAGCTCACGCGGTTGCGCGACGTTAAAAGATCTTTTAAGTTGTATCAACTTTTAAATAAACAATTAAAATGCCTCATAATCCATACGTAATACTACTTCAAAGCTATAGAGTGTAGACTATGGACTGACGCAGATATATCCTAGATAAATTGCTAGAAAAACAACAAGCAATTACACACTTACATGCAATTATGTTTTGTTACTCTACTACGCACGTTAATATTATTAGAACGATGTAATTTTTCCTCGTATCTTTGTCGTAGTTGTAAAAATCTATTCTACAAAAGCTTCTTATGTATACACTAATTTATAAACTCGTTCCACTATCCCTTGTGAGTGTTACGAAAATTACGTCTTCGATTCAAATTTTAAACAAACAAACAGGAGCCGAAGCGAAACGTATTTCCGGTCGTGGTAACATTTAGATGCCAAGATGTTTAATACGGCTAACAGGTATATTTTTTTATGCGATAAATTAAGTTCAGCGACGCAGGTGTGACATTACGCCGTCAACACGGCACGGCACGTACGTGTCGCCTTCTATCGACGAGTGCACATTGCCGTTGCTAATTCTTGGGAAACGAAATATTTCGTCACATAGCAAGAGTATACCTACATAGATATCTAAGGAATTCGATCTAAAACATACAAGAAGCAACATTTTATCAAATACATCCAACGGCATCGTATGGCGGTGGATCATTTATCCTACATAAGTATAATGCTTGTTTGCCTAACATTCTGTATATAAAAGAATGACATGAGGAAAATCCCACACCTATTTAAATAAAAAACTTTTCCTGTACCTACTTCGTGTACAATTTCACAGCACATTGCATCTGCTTGGAATAAGCGGAAAATCAAATAGCAAGCAAATGGAACTCTGTTGATAAGGAATCAAATTCGCGTTTAAGACAAGCACTTATCATTATGAAGACAAGGCGCGCATTGTGGACAAGTGAAACGGCTGGGAGTGCAAGACAACGCGCCGTGCGCCGGCGTGGAGCAACGTGTTGTTTCCGAAATCTGGCGTTGTGCGATTTAAGTATCATTCTTTTTTATTGTATAGCGGCGACGAAGGCAGGCGGGTCACCTATATGTTAAAAGATCAACGTCGCCCATACCCAACTGCGCCACAATCCGCGCTATGGTTGTTTTGTAAGCGA
This sequence comes from Delias oraia, assembly GCA_018230265.1. NCBI lineage: Eukaryota > Metazoa > Arthropoda > Insecta > Lepidoptera > Pieridae > Delias > Delias oraia. The sequence goes on along the minus strand of DWCF01000236.1, from coordinate 27,755 downwards.
GTGTACCTACCTTCAAGGGCCGATATCCTGACTCAACCAGTGTAACAAAGCATAAATATATATTATTTCGCTGGTATTCTTTGAGGCCGCGGTATCACAACTAACGAGCGACCTACTCCCGATTAGCGCATCATCATGTGTTTCAGCATGGTTCTCCCACGGATAAGACAGTTTTAAGAATTTCGCCGGTCCACAACCCTTCCAAAAGCAAATAAATTCATAGATTAAATTTAAATTATAAATTCTTACTCTGACCGGGGATCAAAGCCGATACCTCTCACTCGTGGTAGGATTATATGACCAGACTAAGGCTGTGAGCGTTATATGTCAAGAATTACTGCTTCCTATTATATGAAATATCTTTTACAATTTAGATAGTTTATCGAAGAAGGCTAAAGATACCAGAACATGACACCGCTTCAGTGTCTCCCAACAACGGCCACGCAGCCGACGCCACCGGCAGAAGCTCGTTAACACGTGGCAATAGAGGCGAGGCCACGCGACCGTATTCTCTTTTTCGCTTCTCACGGGCGACGAATGACGTGCGAAGTGAAGAAAACGTTGCGACGTCAATTTGGTGTAAATTATGTGAACACTTTTAGCTAACAACGTATTCTGTTCCTACTTCCGCCTATACGTCGGATGGCGGCAATAATATTGAAGCTAAAAATACTTCACTGAAGTTATTACGTATACCAAAACAAACACTTGTACCTGTATATTCATAATAAGATAGTACTTAGCTGTTTGGTTGGTCGTTGAAAACATATTTTTCTGCTGGCTAGATCATTTTTACATATCATAAGAAAAAGGAAAGTGGATATATGTCGAAACTTAGGTAATTTTGTAATTTTAAACAATCTGTGACTTTAAAAAAATATTATTACTTATAGAGTAGCACTTGTAAACGATTCAAACTTTCGCCTGCAACCGCTCGGTGACTCATTGCTCGGAAATGTATTCGTAAGCCTACTATTATCTATTTTGCGAAACATCAGTCGCGTTCGGTAATAGTGGAAAATTTTCACCACACTCGAGCGATTGCGATTGCGCGCGCGCGCTTCGTTTTACAAGTAAAATGGCGAGCAAGTGAGCCGTATAAGTGATCGGTCACTACTCAGTCGTAGCGCGCTGAGCTGCTGTTTTTCCAATCAATATTTGGATCGGCACGCACACGGCCGGCGCCTATTGTTTATGTCACCCTCCGGCGCTCCGTGCTTGGGGTTACAACTTGCGAGGCCGGTTACTTGTCCCCAATAGCTAAACGTACAAGTTTATGCTCGTCGACGTCGTTATAAAATGTAGACTTGTAAATACAACACAGTATCAAAACATACACATAGTATTTGAAGGCCTTTCATGGGAAACGCACCACTTAATGGAAACAGTGGTATGAAATGAAAACATACATCTTGTTCTACTGTGCTTTCTTTATACCGTAGTCAAGCTGAATAGCACGGCTAGGAAGATACAAGCTTAACTTAGAACTCACTTCGCGTTCCTTATCCTATGCTTATCCACGTTGCGTCGTTGGTTGCCCGCACTTTTGCTTCCGCTCTTACATACACTGTGCAGTTAAGGAATTCACTGATCGGTTCATTCAGATGTCGAACTGAAGACAAAGTTAAAGCAACTCTCAAGAGATATCTACAATAAGCTCACTGACACGTTAGTTAGCACGTCGTAAAACCAGTCGCGAATCGGCCAGCTCATTGCCCGCGCAGAGACGGAACAGCCGGCAGAGCGTGTTGGTAGATACAGTTAAACACACAAACTGAACTAACAGTCAGTTAGCGAAACACTTCGCAGCGACAAAACAACGCCAAGTTCCCTTCCGCACAATAACACCGGGCGCAGTGCTTTGTCTTGAGGATTCTCAGGTAAAGTGCACATAGGAATATAGCGGTATTCGTTTTATTATAGCAGTGTAGAACAAACGTCTTGTTTACAATTACTTTGTCATATTTGAGACAAAAGGAACGGAAAATCAAAATGTATCTTTCTTTACAATAACATTTACTTTTGCCATTTTTCGACTTCAATAAATATTTCTATAGAATCCCTTCTGCAAGCTTGAGCATCAATCGAGCCGACGACCGTTATCTCAAGTGGCCACTGCTAATTCAACGCATAAACAATACGGTTTTCATTTGTGGTGTCAATTTTGTATACCTGTCTTAGCAATCTTTATAACGGCAGACACTCACTACCTGGATCTCCTTGGCGACACACTCTAGAAAATAAACACACCGACGGCTTAATAATATTTCTTATGCGAGCCAGCCATTCAGTGCTTTCAATTCCCATGCGTACGCATCTTGAGCACTAGTGTGTTTCATGCATTCGTGTACTCATTGCCAGCGAGTGGTGAATGATGAATGTCATTCAGCGTTCGTTCGCTCGCTCGCTCACTCACGCACAGATCGGTTCAAAGTCCGCTGTTCCATTTCTCCGCTGTGAGGTCACTCGCACCAACCGCAAACTATGTACAAACTTTCCTACGGCGACTAAGCCCTCTCTAAAGATGTCTAATTATAAATTGCACTCCTCATCACAAATACAAAATGTACGGCTCTTCTTATTTCAAACTGTAGCCTATCTAGGATTTTTTAGTGAGTGTTTATTGCCTGCCAATCTAAGTTTCTTTGGAGTGTTATTTTTGTTTTGTGTTCTTCTTTTGATTTTTAACTTGTAAAACAAGTAGATTTTAAACATTCCATCTACTAAACCATAAATTTCGATAACATAATACAGACCTTCCTAGTAAACAAAAAAAAGAAGCATAATACTCTGTAATTTATTACCGCTACAATAGCAAGGAAAAGAATAGGTCTTTACCTATGAAACTGCCGTTCTGCAGTACTGGCCATTTCAAGTAAAAAAAGTTTTTGTTTGGCAAAGAATTCTTATTTCAAATTAATTTTATTTTAAAAACATGGAATTCTATTTTCTAAAGTAGTCAATTGTTTATTGGTTAGTGTTACATTCCATCGCATTTCAATTTTTCGTCATCATACGTTAAAAATTCGAGTAATTATTGAATTTGAGTACCGTCGTGGCAACAACGCGGCACAAGCGGCACGCAACGTTAACGACGTTTACGGAAGTAACTCTACAAACCAACGCACCACCTGCTATTGGTTTGTTCGCTTCCGTTCTGGAAATTTCGACTTGGAAAATGAACCGCGCGCTCGTCCGAAGACTGCTCGACAATGACGAATTAAAGGCTATTTTGGAAGCTGATGATACACAATCTGCGGCTGAATTCGCAGCAGCTTTCGACGTTAGCGTCAAAACACACAAACGACAAACAACAAACTCAATAGACACACAAACGAAGGAATTTTGAATCGCATTGTTACCTACGATGAAAAATGGATTCTGTTTGATAACCGCAAGCGCTCAGCAAGTTGGTTGGATCCTGATTCAGCACCTAAACAATGCTCTAAACGAAAACTTACTCCTAGAAAAGTGATGTTCACTGTTTGTTTGGTGGCCTAGCGCCGGTGTGATTCATCACAACTTCTTATCAAACGGGGTGAGCATTACTGCAGATGTGTACTGTGAAGAAATGAACACAATGATGGAGAAACTGGCACATCTCCAACCAGCATTAGTCAATCGCTCGTCTCCGTTGCTCCTGCACGACAACGCGCGACCTCATACTGCACAGCAAACGGTCTCCAAGTTAAAAGAACTGCGGTTGGAAGCTCTCCGTCATTCACCCTACTCACCAGATCTTGCACTTTCACAATACTACTTTTTCCCGAATTTGGATAACTTTTTGGCAGGAAAAAAAATCAATACCCGAGAGGCATTACAAAATGCCTTTGAAGAGTTTGTTTTGCCTCCCGTCCAGCTTATTTCTATAAGAATTCGATTAATACAAATAAAAAATACATGAAAAAAACTAAACTAATTTTTTCATACAAAGCGGCAATTTCATAGGTAAAGATAGGTAAAGTAGGTTTCATAGGTAAAGATAGGTAAAGTAGGTTTCATAGGTATATAGTGTTATATATAAGGTGATAAAAGAATTACCAACAAAGAAGTGGTTCTTATCCTCTCGTATCGTGATAGCGTATAATAATAATTCAACAATCGCCGAACCTCTCGTTGCTTCAGCGCAGTTTCGAGGTCACGCAGAGGTCGTGTCTAGGAAATTCACCTTTGCCTGATCTCACTGAGCACAAATCTCACTGGATTCCACTGGGGACCGCACTTGGGTTTAGATCCATTACGATTTGAAATACACGAGTACACTCCGTCTTTAACATTACATTTCTATCTGAACTCTATTTGTATTCGATACTCGTAGTCCGTTTAAGGTAGGCATTTAATTAATTTTGCACAGTATTCGATATTTTAAGCTGGTTCCTTGACCATTTCGCAGAATGAATAAAATAAAATTTATAGACGTCAATACTAGGTTATGTAACTTATTCTAGTTTGTCTCGTTATTGCGCGCTGAATTTGTAGAAAAGCACTGTTTGCAGTTGTTATAAGATTCGATTGTAATAGTTGCATTCAGTTTGAAATAGGATCTTGTTATATATGACTAACAATAAATATAAAAAAAAACACGAGCGGACCCGCGGGACGCGAAAATAATATCATAAATAGAATACGTGGAATTATTACACGAAAACTAAGTTACTTAAGTTCGACCTTGATCGCGATATAGCTAATACCTATATTGTATGAGAGATGTTGATAATACGTATTCTTAAAATGAAAACTTACGTTCAGTTTTACATCCTCATAAAATTGTATAGCAAAACTTTATTCACAGAAAAAACAAACATCGATTGAATCCACATACAGGTAGGTATGTCTAACAAAAACAACATACGTAAATATCCGTATGAGAAAGGTCAACTTTCGAGCACACGACGTAGCGAACTTTAAAATTACCGAGTACTACCTACATATTATTAGACAACCGAGGCAATGTTGCCTATAGTGAATGTGAAATTGTTCGGGAATAGTTTAGCATCAAACGCATAGTTGTAACAAAAGATATTGTGAAAGTATGCGGCGGAGCGCATCGGGCCAGAGGTCAATGGTAGCCGGGGGTTGTGGCTCGCAATTTATGCAACTCTCTTATATTTACTCTCACTGCATTTACATTATGTAGAGCGGCACATACAATTGCTGCGTCGATATATTGGGAATACGCGTGGACACTTTTATTTCACAGATATTGTACGTACAAAGTATTAAACCAAAGCGCATTGGTCAAAGGCAAAAATCGTTACTTCATATGAGCCACATAGCCTCAATCAACGTCTTAAAAACTACTAAATTTACACTGTTCGCAAACATATCCTGATCTAAGAAGAACTGTCAATAATCTCAACCCGATTTTTTGTTTATAATCTTATGTAGAATGATATTAGAAACTAGAGTATTAATGTGGATATCTCAAGCGAAGCTATTACATGAAATAATTTTATTATTTCATGTAATAGCTAAGCTAGCTAAGAATTTTTCAATATTTTAATAGAAGGTGGCTGGCTATTTTATTTTCTTTTCGTATTTTTACAAACCCAAATAATTGGCCATTTACCATGCACCTATTCTAGTACGCTATATTCTAATACGCTGCTCCAGGCAGATCTGGACGAGTTCGTAAACAGCTATGTAACTTTAGTTTTGAACCCTTCATTAGCGGCTACCTGTGTGATATGATAAATAAATTTACCTATATTTTATCCTCGTGTATAGTATTCGCACGAGGTCGCTGCGCGTGCTTTCACGTTGCTCATACAAATATTGAAAGCGATCGATATCGAAAAAGACATCCACAAAGTTGGGATGGCGCTGTCGAATTAATTATTTATTCATAATTACGTCACGACAAACACACACAAATATCCCGCACAGTGACGCGTGTCGAACATTCAATTAATTAGTATCACTAAAACGCGTACATCGCACCAAATTAATGACAAACGTAAATTTCCATTAATTACCATAAGCACATACGACGCGATAATTCAACTAATTGCCACCATCATTAGACACATTTACCTAGTGGGTTATTCGTCCTAGTTCGTCCACATAGTCTAATACTGTCTGTATGTAAAAATAGGAAGTACTAGTGTAAAAGCTTCAATTGATATACAGTAGCAGATAAATTATTCCTCAATAGAATAAGCGCGACCCTAACTTCACTTGGTGTTAATAAACTTTCTCATCTTCTACACGTTAAAATCGCTAACCCAACAAAGGCTGCTCTGAAAAGGCGACTCGGTACAAAAATGAATTTTCCTCACTTGAATTGAAACTGCGTGGGTCTCGACTACGTTTCCCGAGCGGTTTGAATTTTAATGGATTAGACGAGATGCGGTTAATGTTATACTCGAGTATCGCTTGTAAGTCGGAGCCTTTTTGTTAAAAGTTGTGCTGTTGCACAGAGTAGTGCTCCGAGGCCATTTGGCCGCTGGTACAATACCCGCTCAATGCATCCGATACGAACGTAATTCATTTGCGAGACTAAAGAGTTCTCTGCAATGTAATACTAATGTGCCGTACATATTCGCTCGTTAAATAACAAAACACGTGACGGCGTGAGAATAATGCCACGGTATTGTTTGCTTACTCGTGGCTGTTATATGATAATCACTTGAACATCCTTAACTTTACGACTTCTTAACATTACGACGCAATCCTTATCAGAGATTTTCATATGTTAATTAGTATGATAAAAGCAATCCAATTCAGAGCATTTGCCAATGCATATTTGTGGTAGTTACTAAATATTACATTATGTAAGATCAGAGAAGACTACATACATCAATATATAACTTGAGTGATAGGGCACTCTAATCTCTTGGACAGCACTCTAAAATGACCGTATCTGATAGCATGTAATCGCCGCGCCTTAATAGGTGAGCGATTATTATTGGGTTTATGGTATAAAAACATGCCATATGCACTGAAGTGCTTCGGAAACCGTAAACGCAACGTCAAGAAGTAAGTAAGTTGATATCGATAGTACTTACCTACCTTATTGATGTAAATTATGATAAACTTAGGCGTAGGGAAATAGATACAAAGCCAAATAAATCAGCACACGGTCGAATAAATAACGTCCGATGGCTCCATTTAATGCCTATATAGCATTGCGCAATTGACACCGTTTAACACCGTGCCATCTTAGCTGATGTGGTAACTTGAGTCTGCCCAAGTGAGCAACAATGCTTCGTAAACAAGAGTAGCATTTCACCCTTTCGCATCGAATGGACTTTCGAGCGAAACGCCTTTTCAATATATCGCCCTAACGCAACGTTCCGGGAAACGGCATAATAAAGACGAATGGTTCAAATATCGGGAATACTTAGCTATGCTTTTCTCTAACAGCTGAACCGTTTTGTCGTGTATACAAGAATGTGAATTGAAATTGTAACATTTTTCATTTTCAATCACGTACTTTTTCATTTTCTTATAGAATAAACTGTCATGGAGTCTAATCAGGTTAGTTTGTCTCAGACTAATTTTAAGGTGTGGCGTTGTTGGCAAAAGGTTGCATACAGGGGTCTTAGAAAACTAGCTTCATTCTTTAAGGTTTTCTTTACTTCACATACAATATTCACATGTAACATTGTTATTTAATGTCATATGAGAAATGTGTGATTGTAATTTTTATCACCGATACAAATACATTTGAACCTACCAGCGTTTGCATATTCTTAACCAAAATCTCTTCTCTTTCAGAGTATATTTGTTTAAAGCACCCAATTCACTGTCTTTCAAACTTTGCGCTACATTAGCTAACTGTAAAGTAGGTATACGCTGTTAAGAAGTTGTCAAAATCATCCTCGGATATTAGTAAATCACACCCGTGACGCAAACCCGAGCCGGGAGTGTCCCACTACAAGTTTCAACGGAGCAAATGCGGAGACTCAACACAGCCAAGTTGGGTCGATCGATCGCCAAACTTGAACAATGCCCAGTTTAATTTGGACCGCATTCGGGCGCGCGATATCAGCGCTGCGACGATATAAACTTTATCAATCGAATTTGACTAGGGTGGCCGGCTGTTATGGCAAATTTTAAACTAACTGCGTGAATGGACTCGTTGTGATCGTCGCTTAAATAGTGACATGATGAAAACCATTTGAGAACTAGGTGAATAGTTTAATCATTGAACAGTTTTATGCTGTGAATACGTCTATTGTAGATGTACAATCCAATTAAAATCGGTCTTCCGAAAATATTTCTTCCCAGTCGTTTTACTATCGGCAGAGCGGTCGTGGTCAAGATCTGTAAATCGCAACAAAGATATAAACCATGGTTTTGAGCCAGACATTACAGCAAAACTAATCAGAAAGAGTACATATCGTGAACAGATGAATAGATGAGGCAATTTTGCTTTTTTTTTTAATTAAAATTATCAACTTTCTCAGTTACTTATTATATTAATTGTTCGCTGTATTTGCCGCCGGAGTAAAGATTACAATAAAAAATATCTCTTTGCTATAGTCGACGTCCCGACTGTATATTTCTTTTAATGGCACCGCTAACAGATTGTGCCGATCTTACAAACAAATCCCAAGCTCCGATGAGGGCATTTATGTTTTGCGGCTCATTGAGCTGTAATCGTCAATCTATATTGGATGCTCATCGCAAATTGTATGTTCGGTACTTTTTTTTCTAAGTTTTGTCTAGTCTCTTAAGTATTGGGTACTACTTATCATTGCCCCATATAATTGAACTGTTATAACGTCTGTGTAGACAGCGCTCAGGGCTCAGCCACTTGTGGTGGACCATACACAAGCGCTACTACTATACTATACGCTATACTATTTTAAACGTACCTTTATAATGTTTATGTATCCTAATTTTATATATTGCTTTGTTTGTGTTGTATTGGTAAGCTCGAAGTGAGCTCGCTAGCCAACGACAAAGGTGTCGAACGCGATAGCGTCAAGTGAAATCAACAAGTGTTAACAAATGCAAAGGGCCACCACTCGATATCGAATTACGAAATAAAAAAGGCCGCGCCGAAGCCGCATAAGTAATAAGTTCTCGGTAGCGGATGCGTGAATGCCGTTGAACAGGTAAAACTTCCTTCGAGCGGGCGCTCAATGACTAACGCATAATATCTTTATGTGCATGCATGAGCCGTGTTCATACACGGGCGATGCATGCCTATTTGTATTCACAGAAGCGACGTGGCGATTGCATTCCATTACTCTAACAGAGATGATACTGGAATGTTTTTTAAATTTAATAATATAATCTTCTGGGAACTTGATAGCGTCGTTTAGTACCTACCTATAAGATTGATTTTAGATAAAACTTTGCAACAAACAAATCAAATCTATCTTCTTTTTCTTTCAGTAAAATACAAAATTATAAGTCATCAATTCCTATAGAATAACAATAAACCAGTTATTATTAAGTGTTTAAAACTAAAGATAAATACTGTTCACAAAAAGGATGGAGATGTTCATGGGCGAAGGAGAGCTTTTACTAAGGTGAAGTTAGTTTGCCTCAGTTTTTAGCAATTACAGCCAAAAATCTTTAATTTTTTTATGCGATCCGTTTACAATTAAATATCTACTAGATCGGGCAAAAAGTCACACCCATGGCCGAAAGCGGGACGAACTGTTAATTGGAGAGGGCGTTTAGAGGAAATTGACGTCACTTAATTTTAAACCAATTTGTGCTACGTATGTCGTCCTGAACTGAAGGTAGTAGGTACTATTCGATTGAGATCAGCCGTGTTGAAACATGTATAGTAGTTTCACAGTAAGAATTATAATTATATACTACATATATTATATTAGTTATAGGCTCTATTCTCCTACTTAAGATTATAAAAAGGATAACATAATAATTATATAATATTGATGTGTCATTTAAAATTTTGTTATCGGAGACTTGCCGCAAGGGCGTCTCCTGCGATACATGGTATAGCGGGCAGAAAAAAAATATAGCGTACATTTCGAAACAGTTGACGAGACACGATACAATATCTATGCCGCATTGCCTGTGATGCAAAACCTTTAGTAAGTAATTTGTAAGTCTTTGAAAAATAATTTAAGTATTTTAGTAAGAACTATGCCTCATTTATGCTACAACAAATGCACAACAACAGCTACAGAGTGATACTATATCCATGACGACTAACTAACATAGATCGGCAACTGCCCTAATTGCCACGCGTCCAAATCGCCTACCGCTCAATAAATCATTGCAATAATATCTGTTGCAGGTTGTAAAACGCGCGGTATCGCCGTCAACTAACAAAGTAAACGCCCGTTAAATATGCACACAAGATCCGGACTGTTAAATCGTCGCAGGTGAAACGCGAACGGTCGAGCTGCGCGACACCGATTAATAAATAAAGTGCGACATAGCGCTAAAACTGACATGGGAACATTAATGGCCACTTTGAAGGTAAAGCTTTAGCCAACGACAAATAAAGCAAAAATAAACAGACAGTGGATAAATAAAGCTTAACGCTAAGTACGTCTCTCTATACACAACACACTTATATATATATATATATAACATATAGAGAAGAATCTCGGTCAGCAAATACAAAGTACGCGGCGCCAACGTAATATCGCACATACCCCCATTTGCGCACATACTGTACTTTTGCGATGTCTTCTAGTGTGTGTGTGAGTGTATTTTTCTCAAGTCCGGTGGAAATGTGAGAAGAAATCATTTGCGGCACTTCATTTTACTTTCCGAGTCCATGGGCACGTCTCGACAACGGCTCATATGCGTCATTGTCAGGCGAAAGGTGCACTTGCGCTTACGCGGTAAGGGATAAAGTCGGTCGATTGTGTTCCTCTCGTGTACCCGCTACGGTTGAATATCAAGAGCCATTGGCAAAGCCTCTAGCGGTTTCCCGTTAAACGTGTCTCCGACGAAATAAAACTACCTACAGGGCTGACAGTGTAAGCGGTGAAATGAACGTTTCATTCGGAAAATCTAGTCACAATATGAATTAATATGCTTTACGTTACAAAAATTCAAGATACAATTAAGCATCAAATGAGTATTTGCCACAGGAGTTATCTCGACCAAGAGGCTCTCAACTCCTAGCCTCTTGACATGTATAACATCAACAAACTAGCCACTCATTACGCATATTCAAAAAGCGTATATTGCGTCTATGAACCGTGATCGGCGCTTCCATTAATAATATCTCACAACGGAGGGCAGCTACAATTATCGAATAACAGCCCTATATTCCGATGGCAACGAAGCATGCGGATCGAGGCACGGGGGCGCCTTCCCCCCCTCCCCCTCACACACAAATAATATTACACGATACACTTTAAAGGGAGCACGTGTCTATTTCGTCATACGAATTTCTAGAGTTACTTTGCTCGGACTACAATTTGCTGTGACGTTTAGCATGTATATGTTCACAAGGAGTGGACGATGACAATTATACGAACCATTTTAGTCTTAAAGGACTTTATAAGGAACTTTATCCATTCTTTTCTTTTAACAGTGGCCTCGGTTGGGCTTCGCCTTTTAATCGAATACTTTTCTCGGCTAAGTCTTTTTTTTTTAAATATATTTACACTCTTATCTCAACGGTCGACACTATTAAAACTGTAATTTTTAATTTATATAATTTTTAAAGCAACATTTTATGTTGTTTTATTTAAGTATTGCACAAAAGTTACAGGTCAAAAAAGTTGGGGTGGAATTAAAAAAATAATTTGCAAGTGAACTTTATATAAGTCTCAGAAAATACATGTGCTTCGAGAGAAATATAAATTACTCAGAGCGCATGACGTGTTACATTCGGCTAGGTAACTAGGTGATTAAATTAAAGTCCAAATAAATACATTAAGTTTGTAAGTGCTAAACCGATATCTAAGTAAACTTCTGATATGATTTCATAATCAATCCATATTAATGGTACATTAACATGAGTGCAAGCCAGGAGACGCAGCTATCATCAGTAGGGGGCATATAGATGCGGGGTGACTTGCAAGAACTTGCAGCCAATCCGGACTAGTGTCAATTTTTGAACACACAAGCAAGGGTAAAAACGGCCTTCGAGCTTTAGTAAATGTAATTGTGACGCTTGTGGAAATTAATAATTTATCATTAGGACGCGTCATGCACCGGTGACATAATCGCACATAAATAGCATGTGATGTGATGTATGATAATTTGAACAACCGCTTCGCTGATATCGATACTAATTCTGTACTTCTACAAGTCTGTGCCTGTGCTCTTGTCACTATAATTTTTACATACATTTCATTACATATATAAACATACATTACATTTAAAAAGCCGGCAACACGACCAGTGCCCGGACAGTGGCGCGGTTGTTCATGGACGGCGGTGTTCTCTTACCATATTGGAGACCCACCTACTCCTTTGTCCGCTATACTATAAAAAAATTATACAGCCTTTTAAAGAAACAACGTGAAATTTTTAAACCAGAACTTTAGAGGAGAGTAATTTTAAACATTGAAACATTGAAAACTAATATTGATAATTTCAGTGCCGGAAAATCTATCATTTGTTGCGGTAACCTATGTGCCGTCTGAAAATTCAAGTTTAGAATATCAAATAAAATTAAACAAAAAACGTTTTTGAGATTTCACATTGCTCTTGTAACGATATATCTATAGTAAACCATCATATACAACTTATCTACAATTGTGTCACAGTTATCAAGGCCTCGAGCTAATACTTTATATTTTATGTGTTATTTCGATGATCGAACAGCGTGCTTTTCCTATCTCCACGCAGCCGAGTAGCCTAACGAGCGGCCGGGTCGTTAGTCTCGATAAAAGAAAACAACGTTCGCCAATTCAATAGTGCTCTGAAAGGGGACAATAGAAAGTAGAGAGCGGCAGATTGCGACACGTCAAATCTTTGTACCGAAAACGACTTTTTCTACAACCACCGAACGCTCTTTCTCAACAATCGATGCGTCCTAATCAAATCAAAGAGCAGCTCCGTAGAGCGTATCTTTGTACTCTTTCTACAACTGTATTTATGACAAAGCAAGATACCATACAAATTTAATACTAACCAACATAATTCATAAAATCCGATAATTGCTTTCATTCCATCTATACGATTGAATACACAAGTAAGAAATTTAATATTCACTTATCTTCAAATTTAAATTTCACAACCGCCTGAAATTTTTACTTAATTTTATAGCATGAATAAAAGAATCGTAATCGAAACAGTACGCCACACTTCATAATGCGAAAAATGGCAGGCAGCCAATTAAATTTACATTTTATTATAATTACTCGATAGCCAATTAGTGAATTTGAGTATAATCAATTAATTTCTCCGTTACTCGAGTGGAGCGTATGCAAATGCGACATGGCCTCGACGATGATGCAAATCGTTAAAATTATATCGGAAGCGGAGTGGTAAACTCCAAACTGCTACTTGGCCAGTCCGAGAGCGTGGCCGTACGAGATCACGTAAACGCGCACCGGCTGCGACGAATTACCACACGTAGCAGTCTAGCGGAATTGTCGAATAGACTTATCCCCTCCAGACTAAGGTGTATTCATCATCTGACTAAATTTTATAACAAAACCTTTTTTTACGGTATGTTGCTGTTGACACAGCAACATACCTTAATTAGTGCGTGAGCATATTTACAGAAATCTATACATTCTCTTGGTTAGATAAATGATGACATACGATTGGTATAATTCGGCCACAAAAGCCGAATCGCGAGGCGTACTGGGAGCACAAAGCAAACAATTCAAGGACGCTCCGACTACTCGGCAAAAACGAACCGCGGCCGCAATTCGGGCGAATGCCTAGAAGTCGCAATTAATAACAGATTGGCCTTTCGTCAAATGCTGGGGCGAAAACAGCAGATGCTAACTGCCGCACATTTAGGGGTTCGACTTATTATAATACTACTTTTATATTTCCAAACTCTCCGTATTTAATTTTAAATTTTAAAAAAATCCTGATTTTTTTTAATCATTTAGTTTTTGTATTTATATCGGCTACATGTTGTACTAAAGGATGCAGTCTATCATAAGTTTTCATTTAAAATATCCAGTAATCTATTTTTTTTGTTTTAGCATTGATTTCAGTGGCTCAATCATATTAAAAGATGTAATGTTTCAGGATGACCGTTATTTTCAATCATGGGCTCATTGTGGCAAGGTTGTCGGTACAACGAAAGACAGCATAGACCCAACCAGCGCCGGCCCGATGGGATGTGAACGCGTCGCATGAACGTCGCATGAAATCGTGAATTCGCAAATCGGGCTCATTGTCCGCGCGAAGACAGATGTTTGACCATAAATCAATAATTCAATTTGTATGGGCTAACGACGCTTTGTGAAATATTAACACCGCTGTATGGAACCGGCTTGACAGATTATTAAACTTTACTTTGCACGATTATGTTACACTAACACGACCATTTAACAACTACAACTGTTAATGGCAATTGTATTACCGTCAAGGTAAATTTATTATGATCGAGTTGACATCTGACTATATTTTTCTAATTATTATTGCATGGCGTGACACAATCCGCGCTTATTTTGTATAGCGGTTTTATGCCCGTGAAATTTACCGCTTTAGAGGGCGGGTTTCCGATATCTTCACTCGCTCAACGAAACACAGTACAACCAAAATTTTCACACCCTCTTTACGCCCATAACAATTGTGCACAGAACGTACCAAACTCTGGGATGTGACAGACACTCGACTTAATATAAATAAAACCAACTTCAAGCATCGGCTTCGAAACTAGAGCAACTCAACGCCGTTCTTTCATCGTTACGGTTAAGACACACAAGAACAATACTTGAATGAAAAGCTAACATAGTAAAGGCGACGAACACAATGGCAACCCAGCGAACACAGTTGGCACATAGGTAAACAGCGAGCATAGTACCTATAAGTATGAAAGCGTGACACGTTCTACGAATTCCTGAGCCAAAATAACGGAATCGCATGCAGACGAACAGAAATAATCCGTCGCGAATATTTTTGGCCGTTTTGCGCGTGTTGTGATCATAATATTTTTAAAACGTACAGCCGTTGTGATTTCAATCGATTCTTTTGGCTGAGTATAAATCAAATACATGTACGATTTTAAAATATGCATTGCAACCGAAATGAAACACACAGTACAACGAGGAGAGATATTCCGGAACTGCCGCCCGACCGCAACGTTATGTTACGCAACTACTTGATACAAAATGCGTTTAAAAATGACGAAGCTCAATTAAGATTTAAAAATCCTTTAAATATTAAATTAAGCTAATCTAACAGTATAAACCATTCAATCACTAACCCATTCTAATCATTACAGTGACCTATATAATAAACATTCATATTCACCTGCAAGCAAAATATCGTTAGCAACATTGTTTATAATATAGCCGATACAACGTCATAGGGCGCATTAGACCGCACTAAATGTTATCTACCGAGCGCGTTCAACTTTACGACAGGACAAGCGGCATTAATATTCGATAAGTAAAAAGAGCGCTTTTTATAGTAATAGTATATTATTATATGAAACGGTATAATAGATATAGTGAAAGACACTTTATAAAATGGGAAGACGAAATCAAAGACCAGTAGTGCAAGTAGTTCCACCAACCAGTAGTTCCGAAACTGGGCACACAGATTCAGCTGAATGAATTATATGTGCGAACAATTCAACTATCTGAATTAATCTATCATATTAATCTATCATATTAATCTATCATTATTATATATAATCTATCATTATTATATGAATAACACACTTTTAATACCGGCATCAATACATATTTAGACATAATATTATCTCTTTATATGTTATATGGAAATTTGATTCTTATCTCAAAGCTGTGTATGGCAGATGCGTGATACTGGTTTATATTAAACCTTAAAAAGACAGCATTTAGGCACCATAAAAGGCGCCTTAAAAGATTGCAGTATGGAGACAAAAAAAACGTTAATATCATTTTGTTGCTGAGTATATATGCCCATTTCATAAAATTGCGAATATCGTATATATTAGTTATAATAATAGTATATCACTATATAAAATGGTATTATATATCGTTTAAGTGGGATCTTCACTTAAACTATTATGTGTAAAAAGATGTTGCGAAGCACAAAACTTGCCTCGACCAATGGTTATTTCTTTTATATATATTTTTTTAAAGCACAAGAAAGGTTCTTATGGAGACAATGAGAGGTAAAAACGTACGATAGTCACACAATAAATTGAAATAATAACAGGCCAATAACTTTTGAAATGTAAATGTAAACTTTTGAAACCAAGTCTGTTCGGGTAGATAGTTGTATATACACAAAACTAATTTTTCATAGCGGGCAACGGTACAGGCGGGTCTCGTCTGTGGTAAGATCACGTTAATGAGATTATAGATGGGGTATATTTTCATAGGCCTCCGATTTCCATATTTACTCAGCGAAATGCAGTATGAGTTTTAAATAAAAGTGAAACAGTTCACTCTTGTTTAATAGATTGTCTGAATGATTTACATTTGATAACTTTATTTTCTTATTTATGTGTTCATTTTATGCTGGTGTAATAAGCAGTCCAATTAGGATAGATATCGACACAATAAAGAATAGCGCTCCATGACACTGTGAAACTTTTGACCGCAACAGATGCGTCGCCCTCGATAAAGAGCGTGACGACATCGAAGCCCATTTCGTGTTAATTCCATGCAATTTTCCAGCCCTTTCCCTAACTTGCTCTGCGTGGACTTGGGCTATAAGCACGTGCGAGAGAAGCACCATAAACTGTGAACTATATTCATTACTGAGCCCACTATTAAATATTGTTGTAGTCTTTCCCGTGCTCAATACAAAACGCTCACCTCACTTTTCAGTTTGCGAATTGAATAATTTCAATGAACATTAAATACTAATCACGCCGACCGTTCTGGATATGGGTGGTAATAAAATAAGCGGCAACACTCACACAAACTTGTCGGGTACGCAACGCGTCGATTAAGATCTGAAACAAATAAGTATATTAATTACAAAGTGTCGTAAACATGTCGTCGCGATTGCTCCGGCTCCGAGAAGTTACTAACAACTGGCTGTGTACACAAGTAGCAGCCATAGATTAACTAGCAGCAACTAAGTTTATGCTGGCGTAATCATTATGAAATATCATAGTTGGAGTTCCTATCTGGTAATTTGTGTGCGAACAGAGTCCTTTGTTTTTGGTTGTTGCGTTGTGAGCTGACGAGTTCCTTCAACTATAACTCCAGTTCCTATCAAGCAAACTATATTAAAATTTAAAATTCATCTTCTGTTATCTAATCTCATATAATCTATTTTTATTTAAACATTAACGGTTTCAGTTTTGCTATCCTTACATTGATTACGTCTTTGTAATAATTAAAAATTGAAGTCTCTGCACTTAGCGGGACGTGCAGTGCCGAAGAAATAGATTCGCGCAAACCATTGTAACAAAGGGTCAGCCGGCGGAGAGGAGCGGACAATGCGCATAAAAAAATCAATAAAAGCCGATCCGGCCTTCGGCGAGGTCGAGTGACCGTGTCGCGTCATAACGAAAGACGACCGGACTCACCTACTATGTGGGCTTTGCAAATTCTACCATTACGTATCGGGCCACTGAATCGTTCGAAATGCTTCCATTGATTCTCGTACTATATTAGACGATATTTTCAAGGGCTTTCAAACAAAGGTTAGAGAATTCGAGGCAAACAGATGAATAACACAACTTGTATATAACGTATACTCGTGTAATTAGAAATTATTTTTAGTATATTAGAAGCAAGATATAAGCTGGTTAAATCATTTGGTATTTTTAATCTACCATATATGGGTGATTGAAGACGAGACTCGGCGCCTCATTCAATTTACAATAGCAAAGTATCTATCTCATAAAGATGGAACGTTAGGATTAGGTGAATAAATTTTCATACTCGAACGGAAATGGCGACGATAAGCCTAAGGGTAAGCAACACCGTTGCGGATATTCGCCAAAGAAAATTTCCGGTGAACTTCAAATCTTCGCAACAATTACCCACTCCTCTTCATCCACCGATGTAGAGAGGGACGCTTTATCGACGGAAATTTGTAATATAAAATATAAATCGTATGCGAGATATTTTTAATACCATGGGCAGTTGGACTAAAGACTATTGAGACGTCTACATTATCAGAGAGGCTACTAGTCCAGAACAAACAATTAGTCCATGAGTTTAGCCGTGGACAAGAGCTTCAAGCGTTATATCGCCAATTGTTTCACACGTTCATCATCCATTGGCATATTCGCGAACAGCCCGAATCGCTCAACCGGCCAAGCGGACGTACATCACGGCCCGACAGCGCGCGGATAAAAGGAAAATACACTTGGCTGCATTTCAAAAAGTTAACGCCGCACCATCAGTGCCAAGTGCAATATTTTTAGACGCTACTGTGACATGGCACATTTTTTGCACTGATGCGTTGCCGATTTTTTTGCGTATGACCGATTGCTGCACAACGTGAACTATGGAATGGAAATGACTGATGTTAGTCATTCCATGTTATTATTTTACATTTTGTTACTACATATCATTCATATTGTTTATCTGAGCTAACTCGAAACTTATTTTTATTCATCCATGTAAAAAAAAAGAACTTCGACTTTGACTTACTTTTCAAACAGATCTGTTATAACGGCTTCTGCCATTGTATCCTTGTTTGTTAGAAGGCCTTATTAGTCGTGAGAAATTTCTATTTGTTGTCAACGTCGAGGGGTAGGTTCGTCAGACCGCCATCTCGCATCTATCGACAAAACTCAAGTAGAAGCGTTTCGGATAATCCCGACATCAAAGTCCGCATATCACGTGATAAATCTTGTGAATTCCAAATCCGAGACACTTAACACAGTGCGGAGAGCACTCAGCCAAGTCTTGTACAAAATCCGTCGTTCTTATAAATTACACTCCATATTTCGTTGACTCTGCGCTTTAGAGGTCAAAATTGGCAATCGACTCCGAAAATTCTTTAATCACGGCGCACTTAATTTTGTTCCTTTTCTTTTAGTGTTTCTTATTTTTAAAAATCGTTACGTAATTGGATTGCCTCTCTTAATACTTTGCGATAGTAAAGGAATCAACTCGTTTCAAACACGAGTAAATATTTATAGGGTTGACAAATCTCCTGTTTAAAATGGCCTTCAAAAAGTTTAATCGTATCTTTTATATAGGAGGCAATCGGGTAGGATGTTCACCCTTAGCCTCAGCTGGGTCGCGAGTGCGGTGCTGAGCTTTAAGAGAATCGATCGCTCTTCATTTAATTGGTCTTTACGTTCATAAAATAAGATTTATAGCTGTAATGTTGCTTTTACATAAAATGTTAAGTAAATAGGGATAGCCCTTGCAAATTATTTATTTTGCAAGGGCATTTGCTCATCAAGTAAAATATGGAATGCCACGTAAGTATATCAAAACACTAGTACGGTGGCTAATTTAGTCACGTACTCTTACATCACTACTACTTCGAGATTAGCCTGGTACCGCTACGTTCTGGTTCCATCACAGTTCCAGAAAGCAGTTATGTATTTTGGACAATTAGTGATCACATTCGAGGCGATCGTGACAAACTTCACGAGTGAATAAACGGCGAGCGGGTGGTTCGCGATTCGATCTAATTGCTCCGAGACTTTCCCACGAGCCAGAGCCGGTTCTCCGGCTAAATGCCAGTTACCGTGTCTGTTAGTTTTGTATCTATGTTGTTAACGTCTAGTTCGCTTGCCTAATTCGCGCCACTGACGTTTGCACAACGCAGTATTATCTTTGAGAAAGGAAGAAATAAAACGGTTTATTTACTTGACAGGACTGCTACAAGTGAAATAGGTCGAGCCCCTTCATAGGCAGCGGAGAGACGTTTTTCAGAATCATTCCTCCGCAACCAATTTCCAACAGACTACCAGCAACAGAAAATATAAAAGCAGTAATTGAAAACAAAAGAAAAAGCGAACTGTAGCAAAAATAGAAGATCATCATATAAATAATAAAAACTCCAACAACATCGGGGGCGAAACCTTTCTAACTATGCTGTTATTTTCTAATTCGGTATGATTTAATAAATGCCGATTGGAATTTACCTGCTCGAATTGTTGTTAAATGGAATTGTTTAAGAAGCCGGAGTCTGAAATTAATAGCTATCAAAATTAATGAGCGTAACGAGAGTTTAGGGAACGATTCGGCTTAGACATTTTACATTTAAACACATTATATTGAATAAATGTTTATCTTCCATACATAACTAAATCCATAATCTCAAAATGTGCGTAAAGGACCTCTCAAGAGGCACGTATCAAAGGAATAACATTAAAAAGCGCATTAATTACAAGAATGCGCATACAATATGCACTGGGCGCAGGTAAGAGTGCGTTCACTCGCCGGGGCTGCGTTAGGTTCTTTAGGGCTGCCGCGTACCCGCACACGGAAATAATTTTTAATGCATCAAACATAACAGTTTTAGGTGCTTACGTGTTGCAATTTCAAACTTGCAGCACACTTCAAAGCTATGTTCGAGAGTCATGCATAGCTTAATTGATGGTAAATTTCTTTGATAAATAGAATTGTCACTGTGTATGTGTCTCTAGTTTGTCAATAATTTACTTTTATTACGACTATCGTTTGCTAAATATAATGACATTTTAGACAGTAAATAAATAATCTTTAGACCGTATCTTAAAATCAATGGCATTCAGAGTCGGCGAGCGGCGACCCTAGGCTTGCCAAGCGCCAAGAACCGGTCCAACAGCAAAACGGGCCGTAGAAACCGAAGTGGGAAGAAAGTTAGAGTGGCGTAGGTCTAGCCAAGCGCTTTGTGCACAGCACATAGCGCGTACACGAAAGCGGCGAGCGTGACTCGACTAGAAAGCTGGCCGCGCGTTTATTGCATTTTATCTCTCGCATCTCAATGGACTTTAGCTACGTCTTGCTAGCCACCATAGCACTATGCGAAGCGGTCAATTCCTGTCATTCAACTTCACATAAAGTACCACTGACGACTACGTTTCAATTCAACTTCTGCTGCGATATTATGAACATTTGAATTGTATGCACTCTTGTCTTCACATGAACGTTCAGTAACACATAAATTTATAACGTGACTAATGTCAAAATGGACAAAGATATTGATGTAATGTCACCATGGTGCTCCATTTATGGCTGGCAACGCACCCGCGGTTCTACAGAGTCTGGGGATGTCCATGTGCGGCCTATCTAAGGTGAGCATTCGGCTCGTTCACCCACCGTTTTACGTTAAAAAATGCTAACATGAGCAGACGTATCAGAAATCTAAATAAATCTACAAGGACCGCTTTTAATTAAAGTTCATATCGCGCTTTTCAATTGTACTCCCATGTAATTTTTAAATAAGGACTGAGCATATACCCAAATAAAGAGAATAATTAGGGCATGGTAAACAACATTACCACATGTTGATCAATAAATCTATGAATTCGTTGTGCTTACTAACATTAGCGCGCGACCAACAAATCAGCGCATTACGACCTTGCTTGTATCGCGAATGGAGCGGGCTGCAAAAAACTGTCTGATGTAATCACATGGCGCTATTCAGTAGGAATTGCGATACGACAAAACGAACGCTCACAATTCAATCAACTAATAAATTGGATTCAGCTATCGGAGCTATCCGAATTTCAACGTAAGAAACAAAAATAATATATGCGTAGCGGCCACATTAAATAACATCACAAAGTTCATGCAAATCACCTCGTTGGTTAAGGCTTTTTGAGCCACGCACCACTACTCTGTGGAATCGGTTACCTGCAGAGGTGTTTCCAATCCAATACCACTTGGGGACCTTCAAATAACTGGGTATCTATCCATTTAAAGGAAATTGTATTAAGTTTCTTTAAAAAATTACCAAGTTAAATCTTACATTAAGAAACAGAGAATACTGTTCTACTTTGAAGACCCACAGAATAGCAGAGTTACTAAAAACGATACCGTCGCTTGGTATGTGAAAGTTAATAGCTCCAGCTCCTAATGTACAAAAGTTTACTTTAACAAAATGAGACCCGGCTGAGTTTCACGACAGTTCATCTCAGACGTGCTCTGGGCTTGTTCGTGAACTGTCTGTATCTTAGCTTATAACGTAGTTTATAATACGTTCACACATAGGTATTATAAACCAGTATCAAGCATCTTCCATACACAGCTTTTAGATAAGAATCAAATTTCCATATGACCTATAAAGAGATCATATTATATCTATATATGTATTGATGTCGGTATTAAAAGTGTGTTATTCATTCAATAATAAAAACCTTAATTCAGTTAGTTGAATTGTTTACACTAATAATCTTTTGTATTCCGTCGACAACGGACGCTGTGCGCCCAGTTTCGGCAAATGCCTCTCCCAACTTATATTTCCCTACACTGGTCTCTGATTTCGTCATTCATCTTATAAACTTTCTTCCACTGTATGTATCTCTTAGAATTAATGTGTTGCCAACATAATTCAGGCGTCTAAATTGATTATAAAATACAACAAAAGTGGCAGCAATTGTGACGTTCATTCAAGTAAAGCTTGCGTAAACCCTTCGAACTGTCAAGGTAGTTGGTTCGCGATGTGAATTAGGAACATTCTGCTAGAGGTGAACGAACCACGCACGGCCCACCCTATTGTGCGCACACAGAGACAAGCACACGCACGGCGGAACAGCATCGCGACACATCCAACAATAAAACGGCAAATAGACAATCGTCGCGTGGAGCAGGCCGCATCGAACCCGCACGAATAACAATAGCGAAACCGCTAATTATTATTATTACGGTTCGCGCTCGCACCGGTCCGTGGCCGCACAGACGTAGGCGGGTGGCGTAATCGCCGCACGCCGTGGAGAGCGCCGCATGTGTGCTGACGTAGGCAGGTGAGCGTTTCTCTACACATGCATGCACATGAACAGCCGAGGATCGATCGCGCGATAAATTCGACACGGCGAATGCAACGCCGGCGGTCGCCTTTCACGAGGCGGAATGCTATTGCCGAGCAAGCCGCGCGGCGCGAGCGCAGCGCCACGCGGCGGCGAACCTTCTCGAAACGCCGGCGAGATAGCACGTGTAATTCACATTTAATATTTACCCAATTGCGCCACATTAACGTAGATAAGGGCGAGTGCCGCGTGTAAGCGAGGTGACGTGAGGTCATACGGCCGATATGAAATTTCACAAGTCTAATCTAAATGCCGGTACATGCGAGTACGAAGGTCGGGCTACGATCGGCTAATATTTGCCCAGTTGATATGTTTATTCAATTGATTGTTGTTTACAATATGTACTATCCAATCTACTTACATACGACACAGGGCCGAAATAAATTACCCTCGGCGTTCAAATATTTCAGTCTTTTAATTAAACAAGATATTGAATAACCCTCGGCTCAATATACCAATCCTACTAACAAGCGATGAGATGGCGTAAAAAAAAGATTAATCTTCCATGAAGCTTACATCAAACCGGGCGTGCGTCGTGTCGTGAACCAGTGGGACAAACAGTTCATTAATATAAAAAACAGACACTCGAAACAGAAACGATAATGAAGCGGAAAATGCGAAACGAAAGCGTCGAATCTATAAATATACATGTACAAAAATATATAGACATCTCTCTCTCCATTTTTCCGCCGCCCGGAAATTGGAGTGGTCCGGCCGAAAAAATGACAAAGAGGCATCAAGCGGAGCGTGGTCCGCGGGCTGCGGCGACGCGACGCACCGCACAAAAAGTGAATAATGACCAAGCCGCCGTACAATTGCGCTATTTCGGGACGTCTATTTTCCTGTTAACAACAATACCCGCCGATAATCAGACGCCGCGTACAGCTACACGGTCACACCATCAAGTAAACTGAGGCTAACATTTGAATAAACATTATGTACGCACGTAACACTTGCCTCACCGGCCAAACGCCTCAGTACATTAAGGTAATTTATTATAACGACCTGTTAAGCGGCCTAAGAGAAACATTAAGAACCTACCTCCACCTACCACCGTGCGGATTTCTACGTTTTTTATAGTAACGGTGGCAAACGAGCAGGAGGCTCACCTAGGGCAAGCAGTCCTTCGCCCATGGACAGCCCCAGCCCTTGCAGAGCCGCGGTTGCGGCTCAATATTAATAGTCCGAATTAACAATGTACATGTGTACAAACCCCGCTACGGATGGCTTTTTAAACAGTTAAATTCAAACTAAAGCAAATCCAAGTTGATAAGGTAACCTGTTACTCAATTGAAAGTATGCAATTTTAATAAATATTCCAAGTAAGGCAACTCTGCGAACGACCGTGCACTACTACAAAGTAGATTAGTGATAATTTTCTTTGTTACAACTAAGAGCCGCGACAATGTGGCATAAACCCAATTTTATTAGAATCCAATTTAATTATAATATTAGCTGGTGTCACATCACTACATTTGTCCGGATTCACCGGATTTAGTGTGATTAATGTATTATTCATTCAACATTATGTAAATGTAATAAAATAAGACCAAACTTTTACTTGATATGTCACAAACAATTTACGAACAACGTTTGGTTCAGTTTCTTACAATTTGCGATTGTCATGTTATTTCCACCGAGTCCTAGAGCGAATCTCGATAAATTACAGCGCCAACTCGTTCCGGAAAAGGTGGGATTCGGGCTGACAACGTTGACGCCGTGTCGCAGAAATCCGAGACACGAAATGGGCTGGACTCGGCCGGCGTACAATAGCTCACACGCGCTCGGCGTATAATAGTTAGAAACGTAATAAATAATGTTGCCTACTAATGTAAAAAAATACAACCAAATTTCTACAAAAAATGTAATTATATTTGTCGAAATTCAGCTACCCAATATATGTTTAATGACCGGAAAAACCATTAAAAGCGACCGCAAACATGTAAATGTTAAAATACCTCTAAGTACGACCTGTTTGTAACGTAATGTAAATTGTTCGTAGCATAATTTCGATAAAAGAACTATCTACCCACTCGTTTACACATATCCTTATTGGCTTGAAACTTACCCCCCACTCGTCAACTTTAGTTTTTAGCTTTAGTTGCAAGTGTCTTAAACATTCTATCACTCTCTCGCTGACGTGCTTGTGCTGTTGCAAAAAAGAGACAGAACACTTGTACTAAAAAGATGAAAACGGACGCACCCCACCAAACAACCGACACTTATTTCCAGAGATGGGTACAGCAAGACGGTGAACACAACGACATTGAAGATGTCCGAACGCGAACTATGCCAAGAAAGACCGTCTGAGCGACGTCGTTCTAAAGAGCAGTTGAACGAAATACGCTGCGTTCACGAAACAATACGCTCGTTATGGGCTTCATTAGTTAGAAAGGCTCGGATGACTCACTCGACGGCTAGCGGTGACGTCGGCGGCTGTCGCTAAGCCGCTAATTGGTTCGTTTACATACCTGCAACGTTAAAACGACTCGTTACATACGCTGCATGAAGACATTTAATGTTAACATGTAACCACCGCGAGAGCCCTCTTTTTGCTTGAGGAAATGCATTTACGCAATCCCCTCTTGCGAGAGCATATCTAGGACTCGTCACCCGAGCGACACCCGCACGGCACCAGCCATCAGAATTGCCACCGGTTCCAGTGTTTCCTTGAGCCTTGTCGAGGGTCGCACTCGGCATTAAACTAAAGGAACCCAGGATATGAGGTACGTTCTTGTTCTCCAGCGTATTTAGAAATACAAACACTAGTGTCTACACAGCACTAGATTGAGTCACCCACGTATGAATCAAACACACCCCACCCCTCTCTTCGGTGTATTGTGAGAAATTTCGACTTCACACCCAACATTACTCTGCCCGGCCTATATTAAACCTTACAAAGACCGAATATTAATTACAAATAATTGAAATCTTATTCGGACCGATACAGTGATCGATACCGATACCGGTACGCGTAGAAGATCACTTATCTACGAGGTTCTGACACCGTGTGAGCTCTAAAGATATATATAACGTATGGTCAGAATTAAACCGCTTCATTAACTTTAAAAAACAGCAAGTGAGAGACCGTATTTTTTCTTTTTCTATACCTCTGTGACATAACAGCCTCTATATAAATTCAATGCGAGTTTTTAATGCTGTTAGAGATCTTAGCAATTCTTCATGAGAAATAGTGCAAAATATTATTAATGCTTTATCCTCCTCCCGCGTTTCTGTCTAAAAAAGATTGTCGTTGAATTAAACTTTGAATTAATTAATAAAAAATAAAATAATATTTGTTAATATACACTTTATCCGATTGCATTTAATAACCGAAACTCAACGGATATTATAACAGTGCTTTCTAAAAAGTTGTTCAACTTGGAAGTTAGACAATGTATCAATCGCTCTGTCACTCACCCGGTGACAGTGAATTGTTATCGCAACAAATGAATTTTAAATATATAAACAGTATGATTGAGCTCTCAGAACACTCTTTATTCACTTCAGTAGACGGACCGTATGTTACTTAAGATGGACTCTTACATATTTCTCTATCGGCAAAACAGACTAGCGATTGCCAAACACAACGCAAAATGCACCAAACGCCTCGGCGGTGCACGGCTAGCTCGATCGGGAGAGCTGTTGATATATTTTCTCTAAAGTCAGTCAATATGAATTCGGGCAAAGTCGGCTCGCAATGTCGTACGCGACCTTGGCCCCTTGCCACTGCGCGCCCCACCCCCAATCTCCACCCCGATGGGTAACTGTCGGCCTGCGCCCTCGGCGACGGCTCGTATCCCGGCTGAGACGACTAATCGAACACGTTGGAGTGCTACATTCATATCGCTAACGATTTCCTTTTTAATATCATCCCTGTAATATAAATACTTTTCAGTACAAAACTGTTATACATATCAAATATTAATACACTAATCGACGTTAGAGAAGGATGTTATTACATTTGACGTATCTGCGGCGTACCCCACCAACCAATATACAGCCTTTGGTACTATGTCCATGGCCCATTCATTGTTATATTAATCAAATTAATTTTTTATCCTTACATCACTAGTACGGTTTGAAGTTACGGTGTCGAATTCAAGAATTTCGTGTTTTTTCCACAATGCTAATCGCACACTCATTAAAATCGCTTCGCGATGCGTCATTCAGTCTACTTATGACACAAAGCATTAACATTGAATTTATGTCGATACGTTACAATTATAAAAACATTTACTTTTTTAATCATTAAGAACGAGAGAATTGTAAAAAAATGTCA
Source organism: Delias oraia (assembly GCA_018230265.1). Lineage (NCBI taxonomy): Eukaryota > Metazoa > Arthropoda > Insecta > Lepidoptera > Pieridae > Delias > Delias oraia. Next base: position 516 of record DWCF01000236.1, on the reverse strand, counting down.
TTTCAACGGCTATTACAAGACGAGAATTATTACTACTGTAATAACGCTAACAATATTTGCTTTAATCGCGGGCGAGATAAACGAAGAACTGGCCGATTCTAAGAACACTTAATAAAATATAATATAACTGGTAGACTCGGCAGTCGTCGTTCTGCCCGCTACACTACCCATCGAGACTTACGTGTTTCTATTAAATACTGACATGTTTGCACAATACAATTAGAAATTATAATATATGTGTTATTCTGATTATAAGCTATATTATTACAAAGTTTGACTAAAATACGTTCTGCATTTTCGCGTGAAGGAATAAAAAACAATCATCGGAACCAACTTTCGTGTTTATTATGCACAAATAAGTAAAAATCATGAATAATTTCATTGTTTTATCGTCACTATAATTTGAATTTGAATTATACTTCGGTCTACGCAACACGTGGTTGGCTTTGCTATGCTATAACACCAAAAATTGAAAAAGAAGAAATAATTTAATTTCACGCTATTTCGTTTACTACA
>DWCF01000235.1:0-55371 GCA_018230265.1 Delias oraia | reverse complement strand
GACGCACTAAATGGGCCGGCTCGTCCGAAGTGATACCACGGGCTCACAGAATACTCAGCGTGAAACGGTACTTGTACTGTGTTTTGTAGAGTGACTGAGGATATCGGAGGCCCTTAAAAGTGCCGCTTAAGAGGCGTAAATATCCGGCAACACAACCAATGCGCGGACTGTGGTGTGGTTGTCCATGAGCGGCGAAGTTCTCTTACTATATATGAAACCCATCTGCTCCGTTGTCCGCTATAAAATATAAAAAAGATATTTTATGTCAGTAAAGAATTTCTTAATGCTTCTGCTAAATAGTATTTAATTAATGAAAGTTCAGTATTAAAATTTCAACATAATTTAAATGTTTCGTTTATGAGAAGATACTCACTCGTCAATAGAGAATTGTAAGGGAAATATTCCAAAAAAAAACAAACAGACAAAGTAAAAAACTACTTTAGTTAAGTTTTACATAACAAATAGATATTTACATAACTGGCATCTTAATTGTTTTACACTGCTACATACCTAATGATAGTTTATGTAAAATGGATTGTCCGTTCCGAAAAAAAATAGGCTTAACACGGGCCCTTTGAAACAGCCACGGGTAGATAAATCTGAACTGGAGGTCATTAAGTAGGGTCACCGGTCAGGGTCATAAATTAGCGGAGTCACTATTGTCTGTGAATTATAGCGGCTAACATTAAATCGTCGGTCGTTAGGGAACGTCATATTTATACATCGGCCAATGCTGTTAGAACATTTCTCTCACTGAAATCACTTTTCTTAATAGTAATTTGATACTAAATTGAAAAAACCCCGACTTGGAAACGAGAGCCAATCAATCCTAAGTCAATTTACGATGAAACCGTTTGAAAGCCAGGTTCGCGCACACACGTACCTGTGACTGTTTCATTTTTGTACAAGTGTCAGTGACTTGTAATTTTTTGCCGCCATTTTGAGTAAAGTGACACCACGGACTCACAGAATACTCATCGTGAAATGGTAGTTGAAAAGATTCTTCTTCTGTGTTTCGCCGAGTGTGAGAGGATATCGGAGATCTTAAAATGTCACTAAGCGGCTCAAAAGGCCGGCAACACAACCAATGCATTGACCGCGGCACGGTTCTCCATGGGCGGCAATGTTCTCTTACCATACAGGAGATCGACCTGTTCCATTATCCGCTATATAAAACGTGTTGGTAACTCTAAAAAATAAATCTGACCACTTGATAAATATATACTATACATCTATAAACAGTTAGGTTCAATAAATACATACAAATAAAAGGCAAGAGACAAATCTTGCGTTAATGTTGGGACAACCTAATCAGATATAAGTAAAAGACGATTCTTGTTTGTTTATGGGGATTAATACGAAATATCCAATTACTGCTTTACTTGTAGATCATTTGAATCTAGAAAAGCGTACACAATTAATAAAATTTAATGGTGAGCATTTAAGAGCGTCGCTCAATTCAATTTTACTGATCCGATGAAATATGTATCAAGTGATTGGTGTTTTATTTGATAAATGAAGTTAATTAATCAATTAAAATAATTTATGCATACTTTAGCGTGGCTGTTTACATTCAAGACAAAGATTTCTTAAATAAAATTCCTGCGAATCAAAACCTGCGAATCAACCTAAAAACCATTCTATTAATAATACCTAAAGATTTATTGTAATACATTTTTATTTGAAAAAAAACAGAGTTTCTTGCCGATTCTTCTATGTTAATTTCCTTCTAATTTCATTCTCGGTGGTACGATCATAAGAGTTTTATTGAAGCCAAATTTGAATAAAAATATTGGACTTTGAACCTCTTCAATAGGTCTTAGTTATTTTTTCAAACCTTTTGAACAAAAGGTGGATTAATTTTATGCGAAATTAAACTCAGAACTCGGGTTCATAAATTCAATTATGATTTGATATAAGAAAATATTATATAATAAAAAAATTAGTTTTAAATCTTTAATAGTAAATAACAATAAAAAAAACAATAAAATAAAGAATATTTTCACGAGGATTTTAATTGTTAATCAAGCTTTTAAAACACCCTGAGTTAATATCTCTCCACTTTTTGAATTAGATGTCCGCTCATGGTAGTTTAAAAACTTCTAGTTCAAAACAAGAAAAGAGCGGCACATTCCTTAAAGGCCTGCAACCTAACCGCGTCTCTGTAATGGCTAGGGGTGTCCATGGGCGGAGGAGCCCATTCCCCTACGCGAAACTCCTGCTCGTTTGCCACTAATTGTATAAAAGAAACCTTATGACAGATTGCAAATATTTTAACATGATAAATATAAATCTGCTTGTTTAATAAACATTTATTGGCCTACTTTTTTGTTTATTTTATAAACAAAATTGATATTATTGAATGAATTGAATTTAATTCTTCTTATTAAAAGCAATAAAATTTTATTCATTTGATTAAGTATAGGTATTACAATTTATATGGAAGAAGAATACTCAAGCCCTTTTATACTTGTTTATCGTTTTAAGCTTAAATAAATGGAAAAGCACTCGTAAATCTCTAAAAGATCCCTCTATCTAGTGAGAGCTTTCATTAATCTTTCCAGGGCTTCTTTTCCTCGTCAAAAAAACTTGAATATCCATTATTTTTACGGAAATCTAGAAAAATCGTCTGTACGAGCTTCTACTTAGTACGTAACATGTACAATAGAATATATTTTACTATTATAAAATATACGTTCAATATATAATTTGTATATAATCGGACCTATTATCTTTTAGATGTTAGGACGTAAATAAATTTTGCGTCAAAAGGATGAATATTAGAAAATTATAGTAATTTTCTACTACAAACACAAACTCAATGTTATAAAGTTAAAACTCATTATAACCTAAAGTAGTTGTTACCTGTAATGCGAACGGATTTATTATGGAAATTGACTAAACCGGGTCCTATTTGATGTTGTTCGTTAGGATAATTGTCTTACTTAGTAAGTTAAGGTGGAGAGCAATTTACCGTTGAGGCTTGCGATTTATATTCTTACTCGAGGTCTTTTTGAAGACCTCGATTTTACAACAGTACTATTACAACTTGTATACAAAGAATACCGAAAATAATTGATAGAATTCTCTAATATAAAGAGTGAATGTTGGAAGTGTAAACAAGAGAGGTCAAAACATGCCAGTTTCAGCTTTGACGGCAAACATTTTGGTTTATAGCAAAAATGATGAAAGACAAATAAATATACCGGAATAGAGAGATATTTTTATAGCCTGTGCGATTAATTTATTTTATTGTTTGTTTCTATAAATTTATATAATAACCTAATATCCGTAGACCAACTAATGTCTGTTCTTATCTTCTATAGTAGGACTTTATTATAAAATCAAAGCATTTGACGAGCAAAAAGCTCACAATAAATTTATTTTTTTTTATTGCCAAGAAGGACATATGGTTCATTTAATGTTGTTTAAAAGTTTAAAAAGTTTGAAATGTTATATATTTAAGAGATTTATACTTGTACAAAATGAAAATAATATAAACACTTTGTCGATACACATATTAGGTGCACGATTGTCATACATTTTCGATTAGGGATGTTCTTTTTAAAGTAAATTACAAAATTTTTGATATAAAAAGAGAAAAAAAAAAATTTTATTCCATAATTTCACTATTTTGTATTTCCTATATTCCATGGATACGTTTGATGCTTATACTTATAAAGAATATCGACGTAATTTGACCAATCAGTGGCGTAATAAGTTTATTTTAATAAATTAATTTATAACACATTTTGCTAATACACTTATGCACACAATGGCTGTTCATAGAGCTATAAATAAGTGAAAGAAATATTTCATGCTTACTACTTATTTTTAAACAGTAAATTAAGTATTAAGGGATTTTAATTACGGCAGCAAACGTACGGAAATTAAATTTAATTGAACGCGAATGCTTCATCAGTATGGGTTGTCAATTACGAGAGATTCATAGAAATTTTACGAATTAATTAAAATTAATTTTAATAATTATAAAACGCAATGTTGCCATAAAGAATATAGAGTAAAGGTAACAGCCATTGTCATGCACACAATAAAAATGGCGGCGGCAGAAATTTGGAGGCTGTTCGCTTCGCGGCGATAAAGTATGGGTGCGGCGATTGATGACAATAGTTCGTCCCTCATTGAATTCTTTTGTTGTTTCTTTTTATTGCTCATCGAATTCAGAAAGTTTTCGAACAGCCTTCATTGAATCTAACCGCCATTTTGTTATCGCTTTCGGCCATGTCTATTTGCTTTGTAACATGTAACTGTTCGAAAACTTTGCACCGCTTACTGGTTGTGTTGCATGGCTCCCATCTAGTTTCATTCACCTAGTTCGTTGTTCACTTAGGTCTCTGTTGACGTAATTAAGAAAAATATTCTAATTTTATGTGAAATTGGTGTTTTAGATTCAATTTTAGCTAATAAAACTTTAAATTCTCTTTAATTATAAATATAGCTTCAGATTTGAGTTGCCTAAACACTGAATTTCATTCTAAACGGTTTCTTCAAGGTATTCTTAAAGGTTAACCTACCTTCTATAAATTTGAATCTGTTCAATTCTTCAGTATCTAGTACTTAATGATTACAATTAAAATTCGGGTGTTTTCAGATATGTGTTCACAATAGTAAGCTACTTAATCGGAGTTTTTATATTTGCAACTATAGTTGGCCAAGTCGGCAATGTGATTACCAATAGAAATGCCAACCGGCTAGAATTTGAGAGGCTTCTTGATGGAGCTAAGACCTATATGAGACATCACAAGGTATGTGTTAGAATGTTTTCAAAATATAATGTTAATTCAATACACGTAGCGTCATTTGTGACCTAAGAGGTGAAATTGTGCCTAACGTCTTAGTCTATGTATGAGCTCTATGAATAAAAAAACTGTATTTTCCAAACTTTTATGTTATAATTAATTTAATATAATAATAAAATAGTTAATATCGTATTCAAATAATAGTTGAATTTTCTTTTATTATGTAGTACTAATTTACAAAGCTAATATTCAGGTTCCGGGTGGTATGAAACGTCGCGTTCTCCGTTGGTACGATTACTCATGGTCCAGAGGTCGTATCCAGGGTGGTGGTGACATCAACACTGCGTTAGGTCTTCTCCCTGACAAACTCAAAACTGAGCTTGCTCTGCATGTTAATCTAAGCGTGCTAAAGAAGGTATAAAATTTTTAAGCCTTTTTTTATATAACTAGCATATTACTAATTGTGATTGCTGAAAAACATCTTAAGACTGTTACCCTTTCCAATATCCTAACATTTATGTTAAGATGTTTGGAAATGGTTGTTTTTTACTTCGTATTTCGTTTCAACGTAATAAAATCTTTACAACAGTATATACACAGCTTTTTGAAACATTTGAAGGCAAAAAGGTGGGTCTGAGATTGTATTTGATGCGGTTTATATTGATTGAAAATAACAGCAAATCACCATGTAAATGAGTATTTTCTGTTATAACTACAAAAATTGAAAAAAAATGTAACATTATCTACAGCTATTTTGTTTGATTTTATTTATTTAGTTTTACTTAAATTAATTTCAGGTAACAATATTTCAAGAATGTCAACCTGAATTCCTTCACGATCTGGTATTAAAAATGAAGGCTTATATTTTCACGCCTGGTGACTCAATTTGTAGAAAAGGTGTGTTTAATATAAATTAAAATAATAATTAATATAAATTAATAAACCTATAACGGTGTGTCACATAATTTAATAAATAACGTTTAAGACAATTCAATTAACTCCAGATTTCCCATAAAGAAGTCTTAAGATGTCCAAAATTCCATACCAACACAGTACAAGTACCTATATTCTATTTCACGCTGGTATTCTATAAGCCCGTAATATCTATCCACATGAGCCGACCCATATATAGAACGTCATGTTCACTTCCAGGTGAAGTAGCGCGAGAAATGTTTATTATAGCTGATGGGATCTTGGAGGTAATATCGGAGACGGGCCGAGTTCTTACTACCATGAAGGCGGGTGACTTTTTCGGAGAAATTGGTATTCTAAACCTCGACGGCTTAAACAAGTAAGCAGGTCTACTTATTCCCAATATTTATCTATTTAATCAGTCTTAAAAACGTTATATTTTAATCTATAAAACATTGAATTTGCCACTACTATTGTATAGTCTATAGGTATATAGACTATATTCTAACATTTTATAGGATTCCGAAGTTATACTCCATCCATTAAACGTGTTTCTTTTTACATTTGAGCGTATTTTCCAGACGTACCGCAGATGTGCGCTCTGTGGGATATTCAGAGTTATTTTCTCTATCTCGTGAGGATGTGTTGGCAGCTATGAAAGACTACCCGGAGGCACAAGACATCCTGCAAACCCTCGGTCGGAAAAGACTGCAGGAAGCGAAGAATATGTCGCGACAGAAACCCAAAAGTAAGTAAGATATTTTCATTTTTGTGGCATAAATGTCACAATTTATATATTTAAAAAAAAAAGGTGTAATATTCTAATGTTAGATTTTGGTCATGCCTATATCTATCCCTAAAAGGCCAGCAAAGTCAGGAATGGATGAGCTTTCTGTTCGTTTGCTACCCAATTTTCATAAAAAAATACAAATTATATCAATAGATTTTCGATAATCGTTTTATTCGTATGCTATTAATAAGCTATATACATGTACTTTCAGATGAAGTAAGCCCCGACAAGGCAGGGGGCGATGACAGCACATCTAAGAGGATCGTACATAAGCTACGAACTGACGTCAAAGTAGGTTTAACATTTCAATTCAGATAATTCAAATAGGAAGAAACTAGGTATAATATATAAACTAGCTCTAATTTATAAACTTACCATAAAACCAAACTTTACAGAAATTGTATTAACAGCTTCGTAATCGTTATAAAGTAAAACGATGTTTTCTTTTCGCAATATTGTCAGTTTTTCGTGTTAAATGTAAATGTTGACTGGTAAATAATTTCAGGGTATACGCAACGCGATTCGAAGCAGATCCCGAGGCGGACGACGATCAGGCGAGTCAATGGAGCTACGGGCCATGTCTGACCCCAAAGTGTTACGCCGGATGCCTCGCGTTCATAGTGACGACTCACAACATCAGGAGGTAACCATTTTACTGTTTTACAACAGCTGATTTGATTTTTTCATATGATTTTGCGCTTGTTCAATTTAAGGTTTTATCTGTAGCTTGTACTCACATTAGCTTACACCAAGATAACAATTAAGCAACATGTTATAAATTTTTCCAGGAACACATTGCTGATACAACAGTTAAAGAAACTGAAAAAACAATTTCTCCTCTCGGAGCTGGGTTGCCTTTACTCTCGCGATTAAAACTACTTAAAGAGAAACAGGTTGGTTATTCTAATGGTACAGTTGCAATTGGCAACAATGTTAACGTAACGTTTCTTGTTTTCTTTTTTCAGGATCGTGAGGAGAAAGTAGCTAAACAGTGGCACTTGACATCATCAGTTGTATCCCCACCTCCATCTCATCCAACACCATCCACCAGCTCCGCCCCGGATGCAGAACCAGAAGTAATTGGCGCTGGTCTTCCACTACTACAAAGATTACTTCTTCTAAAAGCGAAAGAGGAGAGGGATAAACATCAACTTACACCTACTATCAGTAACCAACCCTCTAGCTCGGACACCATTAGTCCAAATTCTCTTAAGAGCCCTTTAAGTCCAACGGTTAAAACTTTGAGTCCACTAAGAAAAGGTTCGGAATCCAGCTCACCGGGTAAAATACAAAGTCCCACTACACGAACTTCCAGGAAAAACTCTTCAGGTTCAAGTGATGGAACATCCAAACCTAAAGTTAGTTTTAGAGATAGAATATTGCAAGTACAAAGTGACGGCACGGCTGTATGTCAACCGCTCAGCAAAGATATTAATGAGAAACCTTCCGCAGTCGTCGAGCCAAACTCTAAAACAGAAGTTGGTTTAATATCAATTCCACATTCAGTTGTTAGTAAAATAAAATCGCCAGCTAAAGTTGTTGGTTCGACGTTTCGTGATAAGCTGAGAATATTACAAAATGTATCCAATAAAGACTCCGAACATGTTGATAAGACTAAGTCCTCCTCACTTGATAAAAGTTTTGCTGAAATTTTATCAGTTCAAAAGAAAGATATTCAAGTAGATTGCAGAAATAAGAAACCTTGGAACAAATTAAAAAAAGCTGCTATATTGGGAGAATCTAAAAATAAAAGTATAAGTGTAGAAAAAAGTGATAGCGATATACCAAAAATAAGTGGTAAAAATATTGAGAATGTATGTAGTAATGGTTCACTACCTTTAGTTAATACGGCAGTACTTGTAAAAATAGATAATAATAACGGTGAAATTAATAGAGAATGTAGTAGTAAAAATGACAAAACAAAACTTAGCATGACGAGTTCTGTAGAGGCTGCTGATGACAAATCAGTAGACTTGTTAACATCTTCTCCAAAAAAGGCTGAAATAAAACCACACGATTCAAAAAGAATCATTACAAAAGGAACAATGTTATTACCAAAAGCTAAAAAATATAAATCAATTGATGACTTATCACCGGAATATGGCGGGCTTCCTTTTGTAAAGAAATTGAAGATTTTAAATGAAAGGCAGAAATTGGCAGAGTTAGAAAAAGTAGTAAAGATAAGAAGTTCTAGTTTAGATTGTGCTAGTTCCTCAGAAGACTTGCTCTCTGATACTCTTACACGTAGTCATTCGGAAGGTAGCACAATGGATAAAAGGAAATATAAAAGAAAATCATCAGAATCAATCGGAAGCCACGAATCCAACGAGACATTAGAAAGACGAACGTTAAAGTCAATTTTAAAAAAATTATCAGAAGACGTAACGCCTGCTGAAAGTCCTCAAAAGAGCAAAGACTTAAGGAAATTAATCCGGGCACCAACATTAGAAGGCTATGCTGCCAGACACTCAAAATTTGCCAAAAGTGTAACCTTTCATCGTCATACATTACCCTCCCCTCCCGGTAGTGCCCTCTCTGATATTGTGGACGATGTATTTGAGCTCCCTGAACCAAAAACAGAGCCAAAGATAGCCTCCTCAACATACGTGGAACAAGTGTCAGAAACAGTATGTCCCCAAAATCAGGTTGTGAAGTCTAGCTCTGATGCAATAATTCCACATGAAGATTACAGCATAAACATTAAAACTGAATACGAATTGCAACAAAATTTAGATTTTCAGCCATTGCGACCTGAAGATATTAAAGTGCCTTCTGAAAAGCCAAAAATCACATTAATATCTGCTGTTGCTAATCAAAGAAAACTCTTAAGAGGTAAACAAAGATTGTGAAATTCTTTTATGTTCATAAATAAGTCTTCGTACTGATATTTTTTTGTTTTCCATAGCTTCTTTCGAAGAACAAGAATATTTTGGAGAAGTATTACTGGGAATCAAACAAGTAATAGAAGGACATTTATTCGAAGTCCAGGGAAAATTTCAGCAAAGGTACTAAGTATTTAATTTTTTTAAAATAAGTATTCCTTACTTATTGAAGAATTGTAATGAATATTACATCGTTCATGTGTTTGTGTTGTTTGAATTTTTCTCTTTTATTGATAATAGGTACATAAAAATGAGTTAAAATAACTTAATAATAATTAATAATATTAATATGGTATTTGTAATATATTTTTGATAATCACTCTCACAAATACTCATGTTACATGACAGAAAGTAAACTATAGTAAATTTCACTGTTTCCTGTAAATGAAACACATGTATTTGTACTTCAGATTTGCTAGTTTGGAGAATGAGGTTCGAAAACGAGATGAGATTATAAGTCAACTACAGAACAGAATACAAGAATTGGAGCGATTAGGAGTGAATGTTGCTTCGCGGCAACTCAGTGTTGATCCCTTGCTTGAAAAGAATGGAAACGTTACACAGAAAGTTAAAAATGGTAGCTCAGCAAGCGACGGTTCGGATGTCAATGAAGGTTTTATGGTAATTTATTGTATAAAAGATATTGTTAATTTGATTATTTGGACTTAACATTTCCAAATATTATAATATCGATTTAAAAGCTATGCGGTGTTAACAAAAAGTTTGACTGCCTAGCAAAAACACTGCTTCATCGTTTCAAAAAGTTGATTTTTACAGAGAGGGGATTCGCTTGATACAGTCTTCGCACAGTCTCCAGGCGAGGAAGACAAGAAAAAACAGCTACACGTTGCTTCTTCGTCAAGTAAAAAAGTGTCAAGCCATGATTTGACTGAAGACAAATTAGCCGAACTTACAGGTGGTATAGAACTATCCAAACTGTCCTATTCAGAATTGCAAAGCTTGGCAGAGTCTATATCGCAAAGAACAGCAAAAGTCTGTTCTAAAAAAGAAACATGGAGTGTGAGTAAGTCAAAGAGGCTAGACTTGAACCTCGACGGCAAAGCTGGTACGTATTCGAGAAAACGCGCCGCGAAATTAAAACAAAGAAAATCTTGGGACCAGGATCTAAGCGACCAAGAGACAGTGGAGATGCAAGAATTATCGAGGTAATCATTATTCTCGTATATGTTTGGTATTCTATATTTTTAACGGAAGCTAAAGTTGATCTTCTACATAGCAATCTTTATAGAAATCTATTCCACATTATAAGATACCACGGTAAATGGAACATTTTAGATCAATGTCACCGCAAATAACATCCGAGAACCGATCCCTGCTCAGCCCCGAGCAGACGAGCTTAAGGTCCAGCAGACGCGGGATGCCGTTCCACTTCTTCGGCTCTCACCTGGACAGCACCAAATCCAAAATAAAGAAAACGCTTTCCGTTGACACCGGAATGCATCATACTGGAAGAAACCAAAGTACTCCTACTTTAACCTTTACATTATAAAATATTAACTATTAATAGCGAATATATTTAATAAATTTTCACCTGTGGGAGCAGCGTGTAACGGTACTTGTACTGTTTTGCAACGTGAGTGAGAATTTCGCAGGCCCTTAAAAATGCCGCTTAAGCGGCGTAAAACGCCGGCAACACAACCGATGTGCGGCCTGTGGCGCCTTTGTCCACGGGCGGCGTTGTTCTCTTACCACATAGGATACCCACCTGTTCCGCAATAGAATAAAAAAAATACATAATCAAGTTAAATAAAAATTAAATTTTCTTTATGGTATACCGGGCAATGGAGCATGCGAGTATCTATGATAAGAGATTACCGCCGCCCGTGGACAACTATACTAAAACATGCGCTTTTGTCGTGTTTGCCGGATTTTTACGCTATAATCTGCAGCGACTCACTCAGAGAACAAGCTAAGAAAATTTAATAAAGGATAATGATAAGAAAAAAATGAAATGAAACTCCAATTCTGTTATTGTAGAGCAAAGTCGAGAGGAACGCAAGTTTAGCTTGGGTTCGTTTTTCGGAACACGCGTAACGCAGCCCTCCAAGACTCACTGCAACGAGGTTGTAGTTGAAATGGGCACTGACGACAGCTGGACTAATACGTAAGGTTTTTAAGCTAAATATAGTTAGATAACTCATCAGCCCACTGCGATACTTATTGTTGTGTCTATATTGAAACAAGTTTTCTTTTATAACGTAAAAGCTTACTCAGGAAAACGTTATTTTGCTTATATTTTTTTTCGATTCTCGTAGCTAAGTGGTTTAATAAGTCTACCATGAACCGAGAGGTAACGAATCCCGATCCGGATAATAATAAATTACTTGACAGTGGCCGGGCGAGTCTTAATACTTGTCTTAATACTGCCGTACTCGTGGGAGAGCCATTCTGTCGCACTAATTCGGCCGGCTCGTCCGAAGTGATACCACGAGCTCAAAAAATACTCAGCGTGAAACGGTACTTGTACTGTGTTTCGCTAAGTGAGGCCCTTAAAAATGACGCTTAAGTGGCTTAAAAAGTCGGCAACACAACAAATGCGTGGACTGTGGGGCGGTTGTCCATAGGCGGCGGTGTTGTCTTACTATATAGGAGACCCACCTGCTCCTTTGTTGACTATACTATAAAAAACTATTTATAACTGATTAAAGTATTAATATCTACTTATATTAAAAAAATAGATTATGGTGGAGAGATCACAATTTAGGCTTGCATGTAATTTTTAATGGTGAAATCATAAAAAAACTTCAATTTTTTTGATAAATTGGATTCGTTATCAATTAAAATTTAAAGATAGGTATGTAAAATAGACACTGACTCTGAGAACTATCTGATATGCATACGAAATTACATAAAAACCGTTGGATTAAAGTTTCGCAACAAACAACCCGACACAAGAATGTTCTATATAAGATTTTACTTTCTTACAATATTTCAGAACATCGACATCATCTAGCGATTCAGAGTCCATTCCTCATACACCTGTGTTTGAGGAATTCGTGGAAGGGAAACGACGTCGGCGTAAATCGGGGCACGGGAATGGCTCTCCTGTTAAAGGTAACTAGGGAATAAAACAATGAGATGTTGCCTACTAAACTTACTTAAAGTGAGACTAAATTAGTTATGTTTTATTTTAATAATAAAGTGAATTTAACAAGGGCGCGTAAGTAATTATCTAGTAAGTAATGAAAGTAAAACAAAATATATAGGTTTCTCAGGTAGCGGTGGAGACTGGGAGGTGATGATGTTGGCTGACGAATTGGAGAGACGTGAGAGAAGAGACGATGGCCGCACTCTGCTTCCACCGTATCCATCTAGACTGCGGGACCTAGAGGAGGAGGTGACTATATTTAATAAAAACGCGACCCAGACGCCCGTGGGAGAACCATGCTGAAGCACACGCTGACGCACTGATTAGGCCGGCTCGTCCGAAGTGATACCACGGGCTCACATAATACTCAACGTGAAACGGTACTTTTACTGTGTTTCGCACAGTGAGTGAGGATATCGGAAGTCCTTAAAAATGCCGCTTATGTAGCGTAAGAGCCGGCAACACAACCAATGCGCGGACTGTATGCGGTTGTTCATAGGCAGTTATTTATCGCAATGAAAGTTATAAGTATGTTATAAATTGTTGACTATGGCTTGATTATTAGAGTTTAAAAAAAGTTATAGTACAGGACTTCCATAGGAAATATTATTTTATCGAAATTAGTGTTATATATAACAAAAGAAATGATAATTTATATGTTCTGGCATTGCATTTTTTGAGCAAATATTCTGTCGCGAAGATTCAGCTGTCATAGCTTACGTTATCCGCTGACTGATACCTCTATAGTATAGAGATATAAGTTAGCGACATAGTCAGCATAGTATAGAATCTATACTCTGTGTCAGTAATAGTAAATTCTTATATTTAGAATTTTTATTTTATTTATTTTTTATCATTTTATATAGAAGTATTATTAAGTAATGTGTTTTCAGGAGTCTGACAGCCCGCATAGACAGGACAGCGCAGATGAAGTGTCCAACTTAGAGGAGTCATCTTCAAGTACTCAGCTACAGTCCCTTAGTGAGCATCTAGAGACCTCTTTTACTGATCACTCGAGGCTCACGCAGCGACTTGGTTCGGTGGGAGATCAGGTAACCGAATATAACTAATTAGTGCATTATGTGATTTTTTTAAAAGGCGTAACGATGTTCCCAAACAGAGCTTGTATAAAAGCACTCTGTGCAATCAGCTCCCTTCCTCCAAACCAAATACGACTTGGGGATTCAAAGAAGAGCGTAGCAATCGCTTAAAAGACGACAGCGCACTCACGGCCCTGCAAGGGCTGTTTTTCAAGAGGTATCTCCATAAAAAAACTATAAGATTTCATATAATTACTTAACTTCTTACAGCGTAGAACGGCTATAGCAATTCATCCATTTGTGAAAAGTTGTTTGTATTTCAGCCGCGGTTGGAGTATTCCCGTGTAATGGTGCGTGCATCAAGTCTGGATCCCGCCCCACGACCTACGCCTCCACCTCGAAGAGCCTACTCGCTCCGAAGCTGTAACGACCCACACCGCAAGAGACTATGATCCACAGTAGCAATTATTTACACAAATCTTCTGATAACGTGAATTACACACAAAATTAGCAACAACTCTTTATCAATTTAATTCTGTAATAATTTTACTGAACACGGCAGTTAAGCAATTGCTTAAGTATCTAAGAGCAAGAGAACCATTGCAAACATGAAATTAATATTGTAAAAAACTATTTAATTTTACAACTTAAAAGGTTTGTAAAAAAACTTTCAAAATTAGTTAACCTAAAACAATTTTGACATAAAGAAACTGCGTTAGCGGGAAAATTAGTGAAACAGTTCTTACTGTTTTATAGTAGCAGGTAAAAGTTAGTATAATAGATGAAACTGAACAAGGTATAGCTTCTTCTATACATACCTAGCATAATTCCATACATTTATATAATGCCTACGGATCTATGATATTTGATATTCGTAAAGTATCACAACAAGAACGTTTGTATGATAACAAGATAAAAAGTGTTTATGAGTTAGTAAAAATTGTAAAGATATTTACATAAATGTTGTTAAAAATATATTTATTATATTTAATGAATCATGAGAAAAACTAAACTTAGCTCCAAGAATATGCGCTTCCTTACTACCAACGTTTTATTTACTTAAGATTTCAATTATTACATCCTCTGTAATTATTTAATAGACCGGAACGGACGAGAGAAACATAGTTAACCTTAAAAACATAAGTAGTTATTTTTTTGTTCGAAATCAAAATTGTTAAATATATTATCAATTTGTTAAGATTAAGAAGTGTTAATTTATCAAAAATGCTTTAATCCGAAACGATTTTAAATGAGAACTTCAAAGATTTCTAAAATAGAGAATTATTGCGATGTACCTATACACGTATACACAATAAATATTAAAATCCTGTTTATTAAAATACCTGATGGAATTACTTTTATATTACAGAACATGCACAAACAATTTCAACTTACCATCGTAAATTAATAAATTTACTGTTAATAGTATGTTTAATTGCTATCCGGTAAATGGGGACCCTCAAGAAAAGAGCGTACACTTTCCTTTGTTGGGGGTGTATGTACACCCCCAACCCTTTCATGGGTGGAGGACCGCTTGCCCTAGGAGTGAGCCTCTTGCTCGTTAACATAAAAAAATTGTATCTCTTTAAAATGATGAGACATATAAGTATATAATGTTAAGTTTCTCTTGAGTATAATATTGCTGTAAAATATTATGTATAGCTCTTGTACATAAGACGAATTTGAAATACGGATACCTCATTTGTCATTGTTTAAAAGTATTCACATACCATAACCGATAGGTTTTACATTGAATCCTATCTTAGACGGACCACTTACGGATTAGAAATTTCTACTTCTGCACAATGTTTAAAACAGACATACACATATTATATCTGATTACTAATAACTGTACATAATATCTTTGTTTTCTATATGATAGATTAAAAATTATTACTTTAAGCACAAGTTAATATAAATGAGATATTTAAAAAATAACTTTGTAGCGGTCGTCAGGACGTTGCTGGGAGTAAGTGAAACTTCATTAGATACGTATATATAGTTAGTAAATATGTAATAGATATATTAGCCATTACTCAAAATTCTGTGCCAATACTGTAGGTTTATAGATTTAAAAAGTTTTTAAGACTTAACTGTAATTAGATAAATCCCTAGACAATTTTATAAGTTCTATTAGTAACCATCACAATGTATTCCTATTAGTGTACATGAGACATGAAGCTGTATGATGAAACATTGACGATTTTAAGATTAAGATTAGATATTTTAATAAATACTTAATTGTAATAGGTATTATCAAATTTCAAAAGTTCGCAACGATTCTCAATTAGTTGCATTGTCAACAAGTCCTTGTGGTCCTTGGTTGTTCTTGGTGGTCCTTCCTTGGTATTTGATGTTTGTTTTCATCAAATTTAATCATGAGATTATCTGCAAGAAATCCAAATTGGGGCATAGTTCAATTAGTTTAGAGATAATTTAGGTTGGTGCCATATTAGATCAATCCACAGGTACAATAGACAGAAAGCTTACATTTTATCACTTTTATTTTTCCACATTCATTATCAGTAGGAAATTATGTTTGGAGTAGCTATACCTATAATACAGCCATTATACAATCCGATCTTAAAATACGAAATATATTTTTATTATTTTATAAATACTAACTAATATATTATTGTAAGGTGAGCAGAATATTCCTACTTTTTTCTTCCAACGTTTTGTGTTAGTACTTATATATTTTCATGTTAAAAATATAAATTTCTAATTATATCACCTACTGCTGTAAGGAAATCATTAAATATTTAAGAATTAATTTATTGTATCATAGTGAATAGAGATACGTAATATGAACGTATGAAAGAAAGAAATAAATACAAATAAAACCTTATAAAACAAATTTGTTTAATTTTACGCTTACTATAAATATAAAGGGATATAATTATTATAACGTTTAAATGAAATTGAAACGCATCACCCGCTACCGCCATTCTCATCTTGTGTGAGATGTGTCTGTCAACGATAATTAGTGTTCTATTTTTACTATCTTGTAAAAATAGAACACATGTACAAAAAAAATGTAAAATCAATGCTTTATATTAATAAATGATAAACCTATAACCTATTCGTGGAGGTCCAAGGGGGAGGCCTATCTCCAGGAGATAAATACGATAAATATATTAGTCTTTTAAAGTGAGTCTTCGTTTTTTTCGGTGAAAAATTAAAATAATGCCATTTTTTATTACTATGACAAACAAATAACAATGTAATGTTAATGTATAGATACTTTCAAGATATAAAATAGATTTCGTTATCTGCATACGCCATACCGACAATTAACACATTCTGCAGAATTTTGATATGTCACGCATATAATCAATCTTTCATCTTTGTGAATTATTTCATACTTGATACTAACACGTAAAAAATAAAAATCATAGAATTAGCTTATAATTAAAATATTTTTATTTAGGTTTTTAATATATTTTTAATCCACTCATACTAGAAACTGCCGTGTTAGTTCATTATAGCTAAATATTTAATTTTATTTTTAAGTGAACGTGATATACACCAAACAGTATTTAAATTTTTCTGATACTACCGTAATACCTGTGAAATAAAAATAATTAAGTTTATCTCTAGTTTATTCAATTGATTACTGTGAGGTTAGTAAATTATATTGTGTATGTCGTAAACGTTATAGTTAAGGGCGTGGAGATTTCTTACAGGTGGCAGACATTGGATTGGGGCACCTGACTGCCATGTCGTTTAAGCAGTTTTACAAAAGGCTTTTCCCTGTGCTTTTTCAGAGAAAGTCTCTTGAAACCCTGCTATAATCCACCATTTATAAACATCTTTGGAATTTCGGTGTTTCGGAAAGATTTACTTTTTTCTATTTGCAATTTGACAATGGTAAAAATCCAATTGTCTTAATTTCATTGGATTTTTAAACTGTTGCAAATTGTAAATGTGGTTCCTGTAGTAAATGTGTTTCTTTGTGCTTATTAAAATATGTTTTAGAACTAAAAGTGCATTTTTAAATACTTATTACATGTTTAAAGTGTAAAAGTAAGTCATTAAAATCTGTTAAGATGCTCCACTGCATTAATAAATCTTTTGGCATTTGTAAAAGTTAGCTTTAACAAAAATGTTGACTGTTCAATGAAAACAGATTGTTAATGTTTATTTATTTTGCTTTTGCAAATACATATGAACCATACTTTGATGTCACAAAATTCAATAAAATTTTGTAATATCCTAGGTTGGGCTATCCAGAAACCTTATTATCTTATATATGTAAACATTTCAATAAACATTTATATACATTTAACTTACAGAAGCAAATAATAAGTTTGGCAAATCTTTTGGTTGTGGGCTGTATTCAACAGTTTTTGCATGCAATTCAACTAATTTGTTTGTTAAGACAATATGTATAAAACAATAAAGTAGGTTAGAATTATGGTATAATGGTTTGTGCATTTGCATGACATCTGTTATTATTTTATTTGTCGTTTAAATTAAATAAATGTTTATTTCTTATTCACATAGAAATGAAATATACATTTATTCATTCCCATTGAAACCAGAAACATCACTTAAGTTTACAGATTGTTCACAAATGAAAAAAAGAATTTATATTTTTTCAAATTTGAATCACTACTATTGATTTTATATATTTTAACTTCAGACTTTTTCTCTTCTATAGATTTTGCACAGCTAACTTAGAATACAGTTATACAGTGGTTTTAAGGTCTCCCTCGGACATCCATTTCGAGACAATTCTTCCTAATAATGGTATTTGTGTAGATAATCAGTTTCAATAAAATATACTAGCTATAAAATGTTACTAAAGTGAGTTTTAGTAAATGGAGCGTACAAATACCATCATAAGTTAGTAATTTTTGTAGATTACAATGAGTGATTCAGAAGTACCATCTAAGAAAGCTAAAATAGTTGCTGAAGAAAAGGAAGAGGATTTTACAGAGGACCCCAGTCCAAGCACCAATGAGTTTCGGTTTGATGACAAGTATAATAATTATGTGACAGCTGAAGAATTGCAAAAATTGAAGGAATTTAAAATTCTTGATGAAGTGAAATCTGATGATGAGGACGGAAGTAATGGTGGAGAATCTGATGTTTCCCAAGGTAGCTAGATTATTATAAAAACACAATATTTTATAGAATTTATTTTACTTGCAACATATCATATAGCTATTAAAGTAATTAAATAGAAATGGAAGAAAATTTTATATATTTTTATTAAAATCAAAAAAACCAAGTAACTACATAAAGGTTTGTAATAAAAAAAAATATTCATTACTTCTAGAAATACCAGAGGAAGAGATTGAAAAGATGTTGGAAGAAGATCTGCCAGACGACTTTAAAGCAGCTCCAAAGCCCAAGGAAAAGCCTTATGTCTTGAGGTCAAAAGTTATCTTAGAGGGTTAGTAGTTTATACATTAATTATGGTAAATGAATTGTTAGATAGATATATATATATATTTTAATCAACATTATTGATTGTATATCATTAGAATCTATGGTAACAGTTGAAGGTTTAGTCAAAATATAATATATTACTAATATACCACCGACTTTATAACACTTTTACTTTTGATACGTTTTATTAGTAATTTTGTAACTGCAGAGAAAGGTATCAATCCATTCGAAGTACTGCCGTTGGATTGGATTTGCGCACGTCACATGAGTGGCATGCCAGTTTATATGCATCGTCCCACACGCGTTGTCACGCTGGCCAAACCTTACTGCCTTGGAAAGAGTAATATACAAGTAAGATTTTGATTATTGGAAACACATATAGATAATCGTTAATTTTACTGAAATTTATATAGATTACCTAACAAATGGACCTTACAAACCGAAAAGAAGTACTTAAACAAAGTACTTCTTATTTAGTACTTTGTTTTAGTTTTCGCAAATCAAAGCTTTGATTTGCGCAAACTGTTCACCTATTTATTTTTATATATCGGAGACTTCTAAATTAGAATTCACATGAAAGACGTTAGTCCATATAAAAATTATTCCTTTTGTATCCTTTAATGTCTGATTTCGATGCTTATATTTTAACCTTAGCTTATATATACTTGGATGAACTTTTAGTAAAAACTCTATGTATATTTTTTCAGCGTCACGACATTCCGATTAGTGCAATTCCTTGCCTTGCGTATCGTCGCGCTTTGGAAGAAGAGGGAAAACAGATGGAGCTTGACAAAAAGATACAAGAGCAAGTTGATATTTGTAATGCTGAACTACAAGGCGATAAGGCGTCATCAACGAAGCCAGAGACTGTTGACAAGGCTGATCACAATAAAATAGTATGGGGTGTATCTAATAGGACTGAGATAGGCAATAATCTAGTCAAGTGTCCTTTTAAAGGAAGAGAAAGTAGCACAATGCAAGTAGTAAATCAAGACACACAAGAAATTAATATTACAACAGATTATTCTGCAACAATTGACAAAAATACAGATGATTCCAGAAGTGCGGTTGAATCAGAAACCACAATCAATAATACTTTAGATACTAGAACAGATAGTTTAGAAATAATGAACGACAATATAGACGAATCTAAAAGTGTTTTTAAAGAAGAATCGATTACTAATGATCCTGAAGATGCTAGAACAACCAATTTACAAACAATTCAAGATAAAAAACCTAAATATAGTGTTACGTCAGAGACGGTTTTGGAGAATTCTGATGCAGTTGAAACAGTTAGAAGTAAAGAGGAAACGGAATTGGCCTTGAAGCTATGTCCGGTGATAATCCCAGGCGGTGATAGTTCCAGACGTGCTGTGCCCCCGCCACGCGTCGAAGCCGTCAACTCAAGTTGGCGCACTCAGCACCTTACACCCGAAATGATTAATGACTATTGTAAGCCGCTGTTTCACTTCAAAACCGTCCAAATTATGCACTTCAAGTATGCATCTGTTTTTTTATCCATTTTGCTTGATTTCTTAACAGTATATAGTAGTGGGACTGGTCTTGGTTTACCTTTGCTATGTGTTGATACATAAAAAGATTTTTGTATAAATTTTCATACAAAAATTTGATATTTTTACAATAGTATTTGAAAGAGCTTGAGTTAATTATTGATATAATTTCAGCCGCTGGGCCGACAGACGGAAATATACTAAGGCTCGGAAGGCGTTGCAGTACCCTGCGTTGCCTGAGGGTACTAAACTTATCACGATTCCCACCACGGGACAGGACGGTAACACATCATTCATCAAAGTTCTATGTAGTTGTATTTCAAAATAAATAATATTTACTTTTAATATGAGACATATTAAATAATAATATGTCCCATATTAAAATTTCATATTTAATAATAATAATAAAGTCCACTGATGGACGTAGGCTTCTCCTAAAGACGCCCACCTATTGCAATCTCGAGCAATCTTTATCCAGCTTTCAGGCAGTGAGGTGTTTTGTACGAGAAGATTGGATCCATCCGAGTTGGATTTGTCGATTGAGCTACTTTTCGTAGTTGGTTTATATAGAAGTAAAAGCAAAGCTTCTATTTTGTTACAGGCACCAAGGGCAAGCGGGACTGGGTGATGAATATGAACGGACGTTGTTATTTGTCCGTCTTCCACGAGTATGTAAATCGTGCACTGCACCAGCAGCCCATATATCACTTTACACAGTTAGAGAACGCGGCGAGCCCATACCAAGCGACTGTTTACATCGGCGATATGCAATACGGCATTGGTGTCGGCAGCTCCAAAAGGCAGGCCAAAGCAGCGGCTGCGCGAGCATCGATACAGATCCTTATTCCCGAGATGAAGGAGGAGGTATCCACGCCCAATGCCCCAGAGCCTGATTTCTCCTTCTTTGACTATGTGGGTGTGGAGGATCCACGAGTGGCTGAATTCTGCGCCGCTACTTGTGAACCCTCACCGCATGCTATACTCCGCACTTGCCTGCTGCGGAACTTTGGTGCCAGTGATCGACACATCGAAGTCTCGGCTAGTATAATCTTGTAGTTGCATTGATTTTTTAAAAATGAATAATTTTAACATCGTTTGCAAAAACCTATAGAAAGTTAGTACACAAGAAAAGTATACAAAAGACCCTCGTAGCTAAATGGTTTGGAAAGTGTACCATTAAGCACAATTATATTTTAATTTGTAATTTATACCGTCTCTGGAAGGGTTTGACACATTGAAAGTACTGTTTCAAGCTGGTATTATTTGAGCCTTTGGTATCACTTCGGACGAGCTGGCCCAATTAGTATCTAGTAGTAGTAGTATCCAACCAGTATCTGCATGGCTCTCCCTTGAATGGGTGTTTAATGTGAGCAAGACACGTGTTAAAATACTCGTCCGGTCATTACAAAGGCCAAACAAATTGGCCAAACTTTATATTCGGACGGAGATCGAACCATTCGATAGCCTCTCGCATAGTGGTAGAGTTAGCAGACCACGTAGCTACGAGGAAAAATTTTGATGGCCTAACAGCAAGATATAACTATATTTCTATTACAGGTCAACAAACTGGAGTACCAGAAGATCCAGCTGACAATGAAAGTGGGCAAACATAGCGCGGTAGTTGTATGCAACAATAAGAAAGCGGCCAAGCAGCGCGCATCGCAGGCGATTTTGCAATCGTTACACCCGCACGTGCGTTCTTGGGGCTCGCTGCTGCGACTCTACGGCTCGCGATCGGTACCTTCCTGTGCTGAGCGAAAGTTGCACGAACAACAGATTACGCTCCTACAGGAGCAGGCTCGCAGACATCGCCCCAACCGCGCTGTGCTTCGGAAATTGCGTCAAGATATGATAAGGTTACAGGAACGCGACCGGGCACTTGCACCAGTTGGGACGCTGCTTCTACGACCTGCGGATGCGCTACCACAACACTCTGGTTCTAATCTCAATAATCTACATCTCTAGTCACACATACTCTATACAATAGTAACTCGATTTGATTCATTAAAAATCAAGAAATTTATTGTGTATTATTTTGTTATATGAGAAGAAAGAATTTGAGAGCCTCGCAGCTAAGTGGTCTTATAGGCCTACCACGAAGCGATAGAAATATTAAGCGAAGAAAATTTTCAATTTTTTCTTATGCATGGGAGTTACGCTTACGCATGAATTTTGCCTGCACGTCTGAAGTGATACCGCGGGCTCATAAAATACCAGCGTGCGGTACTTGCACTGTTTCGTTGCGTGAGTGAGAATATAGTGGCGTTAAAAAGCCGGCAACACAACTAAAGCTCGAAATGTGCCGCGGTTGTCCATGGATCTCTTACCATAAAGCGTACCCGCCTGCTCTATTGCCTTCTGCTATAATAACAGGAATCATACTTCAAATCGTTTGAAGTATTGTATATATATTGCAATTGTTTGAGTTAATACTTTACAATTCACAAATCGTTTCTGTTATAAAATTTATGTTAAAAAAAGTTTCATAAATAAAAGTTGATTTTCTTTATTATGTATTTATTTTTGAACATTGAAAACATTTGTAATAATTTTTTTAAATGCTAAAATAAAAACACAATTATTACCGTCCAGTTGTACTTTAAGTATAAAAAGTAATTCCAATTAGCATTGATAACCAACAATGGACCAGTTCTTAAAACTATTAAATTATAATGTTTATAATTAAATTATTCTATATTGAGTATTTGTACAATTACAATAGTTATTGTCAATTTGTAATACTTAAATATGCTACTTATATTAAATATTTACATATTTTGAAATTTCCTTTCAAGTTTCTGTAAAAAGTTATCTCGCTTGTACTTTATTTTGGTTCTGTATAGGACAGCTAAATGCATAGCAGTACATTTTGGTAACTCAAATAATTAGGTATTTTCTATATTCTCTTTAGTATATAATAACTAAGCTGCGCAGTATAAAAATAAGGACCTTGAAGGTACTTCAGATGTATTAGGTAATACATAGTTGAATTTGTTGTCAAAGCCAGTTTGGATAACGACTCTCACTGGGGCTCAGCACATTGGAGAAGTCAGCTAACTCCTGCGTAGGTCTGGAGACCTGGGAAACAATAACCCATTAGATACCCTAAAGTATAACATTTTTATATTAAATAAATTTCATTTGAAATGGTCAGCGACGTACAACTAAAAAAAGACAACCATAAAACAACTAAAATAAAAATAATACAAACTAAAAGCATCATATGACTACCATCAAATACTAATTTAAACAATAAATTGATAAATTAATGCCGAAATATCTTTTACATTGACAATCATATATTAACAATCTAAGCACTACGACAGTATGAAGAGAAAGTTATTGGCGTAATCTGTAGTTTGTGTAATAAATGAAAAATACATAAAAAGAAATCCATGTCTGCTAGCATGTTTAAAGAATTATTTAAAAATTTGGCAAATGTTTTTATAAGCTGTCCCGTGGCAGGTTTACAACGTGAAATAAAAAGACGTCATATGTTAATAAAATTAATATATTGCATATCAAATTAAACTTCACACATGCGGATTTAACTTTGAAATTTTGATTTAACTTTTAAAGATGATGTCTAAATGTTGCCCATCTGGTCGTGCACATTTTTTTATGATATAGCGGACAACGGATCAGATGGGTCTCCAATATGGTTAGAAAACACCGCCGCCCATTAACAACCGCGCATTAATTTTGTTTTGGCTTTTTACACCGTTTAAACGGTACTTTTAAGGGCCTCCGATATCCTCACTCTGCGAAAACCATTACAAGTACCGCTTCACGGTGATTATTCTGTGATCCCGTGGTATCACATCGGACGAGGTGTCACGGGTTCTATTCACGGAATCTTTCGACAATACTACGAGCGACGCGTTGCAATACCGTTCATTTCTCGCACGACATTTTCTTTTAATTCCCAAATATTGGCCGGATTGCTATCATAGACTATAGTCTATACTTCTATTATAATAATAGTACTTTGACATCGTGACTAAACAATCTGCTTGTGTACCGATTCGCATGCCGCTCCCTCGAACAGTGGTTGTAAAAATACATAACTTTTAAGTTGCCAGTTTACCACGGCACATATACATAACACATAATCCAATTCGGTACTTACGTGTGTTGCGCCCAGCCACCGTTGTTTGATGAAGTCTGCGGTACGCTCTGCGATCATAATGGTTGGCGCGTTAGTGTTGCCGGACGGCGCTGCTGGCATCACACTGGCATCCGCAACACGCAAGCGATCGATAGCTTGCACCTGGATTATAATTATCGATAAAAAATAAAATAGATTCAATTAAAACATTCACAAGTTTTAATTCATTGTTAGAAACAGATTATTATTATAAGGAATTAATAGAAATATCTTTTCATAACTATCTTATGTTTAGTAACTTGTGTAATCTTATATTTTTGATATTACTAGAACTAATTAGTTTTTCTGTTACTTTTTATAGTATGGCAGAAAACGGAATAGTTGGGTCTTCTATATGGTAAGAGAAGACCGCCGCCTATGGAAAACTGCGCCACAGTCTGCAAATTGGTTGTATTGCCAGCTTTTAAGGCTTTTTTAAGGGCCTCCGATATCCTCACTCATTCGGCGAAACAGTAGACGTACGTCTCCCGCTTAGTATTTTGTGATTTTATGGTAACACTTTGATCGAGCCCTTCGCCATGGCTCTCCCTCGGATTATGACACGACTGTATTAAGACACTCACTCGGCCACTGTCAAGCCCTTCAAAAGACCGAATAAAATATAAAATAAATTATAATTATCCGGACCGGAATTCGAACCCGATATCTCTGGTTACATGGTATAATTATTAAAACACTTAGCTAGAAGCATCTTTACAACCAGACTGTCATTTACAAGAAATAGTATTCTCTAAGATTCCCTTTAAGCCATTTTCTTGTCTTTTTATAAAAGCTCAATTCAACTGACCTGTAATAAAGGATCCACACAGGCTAGTGGATCACCCCTGGGCCCCATGCGACATGAACCAGCCTGGTGATTCTCAGGCCCGGTCTGCATACGTACTGCGCACTCCCAGTAAGCGTCGCAACCAAACCGATATCTTTCGCACCCCTTCACTGGTGTACGATCTAACTTAATGCCGAACTTCTGCAGAGTTGCGGTCTCTGATAGACGAATAGCGAATTTGATGCCTTCTATCAGGGTCTTTACGTCATCTGGATGGGTCAAATAACTGAAAATAAAATAAATATTAAGCTTAATAGAAAAAAATTATGAATTTTTATGGTACCTGTAACGAACAAAAGAGGTTTGTCTGTTATATGATGAGAGCAGAACTTCGGCTTTTTACGCCGCTTAAGCGGCATTTTAAGGGCCTTCGATATCCTCATCCACTCAGCGAAACAGTACAAGACAATTTTTTACGTATAATGTTCATAAAAAGTTATGTACCGCTAATAATAACATCCAATTTTAAACTTAACTTTAATAAACTCTTTATATATTTAAAAAAAGACAAAAATAAAAAAATAAGTATCTAATAACTGCTACTACTGACTTGGCATAGATTTTGGGATGCTGGAAGGGGTCGGAGCTGGCGATCTCGAGACGGCCACGACTCTTGGGTCTCAGTACGGTGGGGAATATTTGTATCGAGCGAGCTCCATCGCCTTTCTTCTCCCCCAACATCCCGGTTTTGGCGCAATCTGCCAGGAACCCACCGAAGAACATCTGGATATCCGGGTTATCGTCATCCGGGTTCACATATTTTGTATTAATAAACGCCGTCACCTCGGATATGCCTGGAAATTTCGTATTAAAATTAACACAATACATTTCAACTTTATTCAATATTTAATCCCTTAGTTTAGCTTTTTTATGGTATAGCAAACATCAACGCAGGTGAGTCTCATATATGGTTAGCGCCGCCCATGGACAACTGCGCCACTGTCCACGCATTGGTTGTATTGTCGGCTTTTTGCGCCACTATAGCTTCATTTTTAAGGGCATCCGATATACCTGAAGTACCATTTTCACTATTATTTCAGGCTAAGTATTCTGTAATTCGTGGAATTCGGACGAGTAAAAGTTATTTAGAAATTATTTTAAATCTTATATGACCTTGCAAACAACAAAAGTTATAAATATCTTTAACTTACCAGTTCCAGACATTAGACCGTCACGAAAGAGGAGATACTCCATAGCGGTAGCCCAATTCAGAGGCGCAGTGTCATTATCTTTCATATAGAAGTTAAGAA
Source organism: Delias oraia (assembly GCA_018230265.1). Classification (NCBI taxonomy): domain Eukaryota; kingdom Metazoa; phylum Arthropoda; class Insecta; order Lepidoptera; family Pieridae; genus Delias; species Delias oraia. The sequence continues at coordinate 28,726 of DWCF01000235.1, read as the reverse complement.
AATGCGTCACATGATTGTGTAGATTTCGCCCAGCACCTGGTAATTCGTGAACTATTTCTATACCGGCTCGATTCAGGACGTCTGCTGGACCAATGCCACTTAGTTGCAGAAGTTGAGGGCTACCTACAGCGCCCGCACTAAAGAACACGGTATACAATGTTAGTTAGCTACATTATACTCATATAATAATAAAAATAAAAACTTCTTAAACTACTATAAAAAAATTATCTTAGAAGTTTTTCAATTACCCATAGTAAAATACATCGACTTTTAGCGTAACTTAAGCGTTTATTTCGATCAGAATCACATAAATACTTACACCAGGACCACTTAGATTATTCTTTAAAAAATTAACACTATTTACGAACACAAATCTGTGTAATATAGTCAAGAAACTATTTTTAAATGATTTTTTAATGATGTGCGAATACATTGACAATTGACATAAATAACTGGATCTGTAAACAACTAAATCTTTGTTGTGAATCTTGTAAAGTTTTCAGATATTTAATAATTATAAACGGATTTTGAGGAATTATTTCCTAAGGCACTGGTGCGCCACAGCGCCGAATAAATTCCTCTCCCAACCAATAAACACCTACGGAGACCCAGACATGTACTAAACGATCCGGATGATCGAATTACATTAGAAAATAAAAAGCTTATAGCCTCCAGAGAGGAAAATAACACAAACTTAGATAGTAGGGTACTGTGTAGGAACCGCGCTCGTCGCCAGACTCACTCCAATGAGCTTCCGTCCGGCTTCTCAGGCGGCCCAACTTCCGGCGACGGCCCAAGCAGAGGTTCGTGTCTCGCAGAAGACGCCCTTGTGGTAGTCGCGGCTATAAATTACTTACCTCAATATAATCTCATTATTCGCGAAGACAGTTTCCGTGCGGCCGTATGAGTTGATAATATCGACGGCGTAGGCTTGCCGCGTGGTTGTGTTGATACGGACCCGGGCCACTGTGGCGTTGAGCATCACGTGCAAGTTAGGCCGGTGTCTGACTGGACGTAGGAAAGCCCGCGCTACGCTCACTCGTGAACCATTACGGTGTGTCGTTTGTGCGATACTGAAGCCCGTGTGTATGGCGCCGTTCAGATCGCGGACTTGGTAACCTAGACGAAAGATGATTAATAATATTATAATACTTATTTTGATTTTACAATTTATAGATATGCTTGATATACAAGAACTAGTGGTAAATTAATGCTCAATTTTCTATTTGCGAAATTTATCAACGAATTGTAATTGTAATCTTTTCCCCGTGACAGCCTATGCCGAGGCCTGCGAAAACACTAACTTCTCGGCAAACCCGAGAGGTTGGTTCATGCCTACGTGAAGCTGTAAAAGCCGCTCTTGGTCACAGCGAGAAATACACACAAACGTGATATTGTATTTAAACCGTTTTATTTTTGGGTACAAATGTAAGAAATTAAGGTCCTAAATAGATCTTTAGATAAAAATGATAATTATTTTATATTTAAAGTCGCAATATATTTTAAAAGGTACAATATTTCCTTTACATATAAAAGGTTTAGTTACCAAGCTCTTCGCCCGCCTTCAGCAGACTATGACTGAGAGGTGGATGGTAAGGAAACTGCTCAACAGTCAGAGGGCCACCAGTGCCGTGATACCCGCTGTCCATCTCATGCATCTGACGGTTGTCCTCTGATTTTATGAAGTACGGCAGAACATCGTCATACGCCCACCCTTCGTTACCGGCAGCCGCCCAGGCGTCGTAGTCATGTCGGGATCCACGCATGTACATCATGCCGTTCATGACTGATGTTCCACCCAATACCTGAGAACATGAATTGCTTTACTTCATTTTATTAAATCAAAACGCTCTAAAATATTTATTCAGTCGTTCAACATGGCCACCGTCATCGTTGTGGTCGCGGAAAAGCGTCAATCATGACGACATTACTTTCGCTAGCAATAAGCTCAAAACCACCCATCCAAAGAGAAGTTTGTGTATTGATTAGATAGAAACATTGATATGCAAGTGGAACTAAAAAAACGAGGTCGTTAAGGTTATCGTTTTGACTTTTTCTTGCTCCGCATCTCACTCGAGACGGACGCACGCCCTATTTGTACCTGCACGGCGAGCCTATAGCTCGCCCCAACAGATCGTGTGAAGCTGTGATTGCTGTATGGCAGCAAATAGCCCCTCCAAAAAAAAATCGTTTTGAGTGTTTACTGGAACGCAGCCTAAATTATCTATAAAGGTACTACGTTACCTACAAAAAATAAAGCATAATAAAATTTTAGATAATAAGTATTTAAATATATTTGAAACTTACGAAGCTACAGATTACTGTTTAATGTTTATAACAGCTATAAAAATGCCTTCATAGATGGTTCTAAGTAAAGTTTAAACATATCTAGGTATAATAATACCTAGATATGTAATACCTATTATTACAACGGTATAATAATACCGTTGTAATAATATAGTGAATATTGTATAAAAAATAACAGGAGCTTATTTTTATGCGGATCATTTGTCTTGATACCATAATACACAATAGTCTTTACCTTCCCACGTGGCCAGTAACATTTTCGTTCCTTTTCACCGAGACACGCGGCAGGTTCAGGTTCTGTGTGGTAGCCCCAGTCGATTGCCGAACCAATAAAATTAAGGAACATAGACGGCACTTGCGTTCCCGTCGGCTCATCAAATCCTAAGATAAAATGAGAAATCATATGTAATATAACAAAATACTATAAAAATGTAATAAAATAAATATTTGACGCTTTTGGCTTGTCTTTAAATTATGTATATTCAAACACAAATTTAATGTAAACTAGAGTCGCCTATGAACGGCTTATAAGTAAGACAGTTTAAAACATTCGCCAGACCTCGGTTAAACTCTTCCAAAGATTGAATTAATTTACAAATAATTAATAAATAATTTAAAAATTTGGCTGGGAATCAAACTCGGTACTCATAATGTTTTTAGTCTTATTTTAATTAAAATTTAAATATAATGTAATTTTGATAGTTTTAGAAGTTCTTACCTGCCTCTAGCAACAGTACTCTCCATTGAGGCACCTCTGAAAGTCTTGCGGCGAGTACAGACCCCGCCGAACCTCCGCCAACTACTATGAAGTCATATACTGAATCCATTTCACGGCGGAACTGAAGTATTAATTACAGGTAATGTTAAGATAAAAACTATTTATAGCTTTGGTTGAACTTTAGCAGTATTAAACTTTTTTTTGTATTTATTTCCACTGAACAATGGACCTAAACTAGTAATGATATATATTCGAATCAACAAAGAGAACAATAAGCGATACTAAATGTAAAGGAAATGTTTATAATATATATTTTTAATCCTAAAACACTTGTCATTGACATAAAAACCAAATGAAACAATAATTAAAATTATTATAATATTATGGTATATCTTATTACAAACATAAGGAAAAGTATAGAAAAACCCCTTTAAGTAGAAGTAAATAACAAAGTCGAAGTTGATACTAGAATCGTCGCCTGATATTTAGAAATTACTACAATCCTCAAATCATGGATGTTTATCAAAGTGAATAAATTTTCACCCATTGTTTCCGTTTCGTGTTACGTTATGTTTTTCAGAAAGCTTTTGTTTTAAATATGCCTGTGATACTTACATCTTATGGTTTTATATTAAAAAAAATTATATTATCTAAACGTCTAATTTTCATTGTGTTGCGTAAGCGCAAAAGAGTTATTAACTGTTTGTACATAGTTAGGGTTTAGTAAGTAAATATTACATTATAAGTATTATTATTATATAATGAAATCGTGTAATTATGAATTAAAGTGTAACAATGCTTATTTTTAAATAATGATTTCTTCTTTCAGCCCAAACACCTTGTGAAATGGTAGTAGAATCCAAATTTGACGTTCTAAAAGTGGTACTTTGTATCTTATTTTTTTGACTTTGTCTTTGACTTTATTAGGTTTTCATGTGTATTCTAGAAAAAAATCTTGTAATAAGTTAATAACAATAAATTTACATATTTATAATAAATATGAAAAATTTGCATTGTCGTTTATATAATTCTAGCCTTTTTCATAACCTGTCATTATGGCAGGTTAAGGCAAAGGTGCAGACGCTTGCGGCGGAGACACGAATAGCCACAATGGCTTTGTGGTTGTTACACTTACATAATTCGAAATCGGTTGTCCAATAAACGTCATAACATTTCAAAGCGGTTTCTCACTGTACGCTGTCAATCAAGTTTTTCCAAAAATGTGTTCCAAATTTTCGAAATGTTTTAAGGTAGATACTTTATGCTGTGCACCACCAGCATGTGGAATAAGCTGCCTGGAGAAGTATTGTCAAATCAATACGACTTTGGGACTTTGAAAATAAGAGTGCACTTCTCTCTATATGACCAGCAGCGCAGCCTTGTCCAGCAAGGGCCATGCATGTCCTTGGCCGCTTATCTAAGGTGAGCCTCCTGCTCGTTTGCCTTTCATTTTTTTAAAGGAAAATAAATCTGATAAAAGAACGCGGTACCTGCGGTCTACCACAAGGGTCTTCGAGGTCACACTGGCTGCGTAGGAACACCTCGAGGAGCCCCATGAAGAGCATAAAAGCACCACCACCACAAGTCGCTGCCAGGGTTGGCCCCGGCTGCGACATTGGGCAGTCGCAAGAAAGCGCCATCTGTAATAATAATGCATCATATTATTAATTATACTCTACATTTTTAAATGTCTAATAGTAATAATCAAAGTTGACGTTTCTTAAATAAACAAATATTTTTATGAAAAAGTCTTTACAATTAATGAATATTGAAAAAAATAGATTTATGTTACTTTATAGATCAAAGTTCACATGAATCGGCGTTATATCCTTCACCTAATCTCGCCAAGGCCGAGCGAAAGTACTATCAGAGTGACAGAACACATCTATTATAACTGGTTACACTCATTACTGATACGACGGGGTCACATATCACTGATTATCTGTATTCAAATCTTGTTACAAGGCAACATCAATTGAGTGAAAAGATATTGGCAAACTAATTTTGATTAGTTTGCCAATATCTTTTCACTCAATTGATGAGAAAATTTATTTTAAGTTTTTTTCTCACACAATGCGGTTTCTACTCATTGATTTGTTTATTATTAAATAAACTCTTCACTCTGATATCTCCTGGTATTTCTAAACTTTTTCTTGTCATAATTTTTTTTTATCCACCTATAATATATGGGTATGTATAGTATGTATATATTTGTCCATATATGGAGCCGTTGAAAATTTACTCTTTTTCATTTAGTGTAATTATTTTGTAATTATAGTATATTTTTTATATTTATTTTTACATAGGTATGTGAGAAAAATAACTAAATACAATATTCAAATCAGAATCCAATTCTCCGTTCCGTTAATTTAGAGTTGTCTATCTTAAAAATATATCAAAAATATCTTTGAGTTGATAAATTTAATAAAATAATCTAGATAGAAAACTTGTATCCATCATTATAGGTTTACTTAAAGGAAATGTTATTTCCAGGTATTTTTTTCGACTTTTTATTATAATTAAACTTAACATCTTAATCATAAATAAACAGGAATCATGATTGTCCGGAAAATGCAGCTTTAATCCGTAGAATTTTTCTCTCGGATACCTGAGAAATAACCTAAATATAAATAGACCAAACCCAATGAAATATAAATGTCTATCTTTATTTTCCAATTTGGTAGAGTTATCTAACAGTAACAATGAAATGTTGCCTCGAATAACGGCAGTTAGAATATTAATTCAATCAGTTTCGGCTTCGTGCTTACTCAACCAGTACTAGCTATACTCTAAAATTACCCGTAAATTGTTAGGTTTTATATAATGCCTACGATAATATATAATAATATATAACTCACGTAAAAAAATACCGAATAAAAGCTTTCTTATTACTATTCCGAAAAGCATGCTGTCGAACTTAAAAAAAATTATTGCATACAAACTTCTTATATAAAAAAAATCTAATCCAGACTATACTAATATCCTTACTAAAACAATAATTACTTTTATCCTTTATAAAGAATTATGATGAAATAAAAGTATATACATTGTGTATCTGATAAGATACTACCTTTGTATTGAAAATATTTTTTTTTATTCTAATTGTTCAATAATTTTATATATTCAAAATTACCAAAATTAAATGTACATCAAATATTGCATAAGATTAGCAGTGTAGGCCCCATGACCCCTTGATGTACATTACGCACTCGCCAAGCTGTAATGCTAGTTTAGTAATCACTTATTGTGTACGAAGAATGCCCAATTATCAACTTTTGGTCACACGGGAGTTTATTCTCTTATATCTACACCATGGAATAAATTTTAATAATTTGTTTTCAATAAAATAAAAGACAATTCCAGTCAATAATAAAGAATCAGTAATTATAACCATTACAAAACATTATTAACTAAATTATGACGGAAATTAAAGAATCTTCAAAAATCTTAAGTTTTATTATTTACAGTAAGTACCTACCTGTGCAACATTCTTAAGAAAGATATGTTTGTGTGACATAATACAAAAAGCAGGTTTAAATTTTAATGCAATTGTATTAAAAGAATAAGAACGTGATAAGGCATTTTAACAATTAAAATACGGAAGGCCAGATAGCATCCAACATGAATGCTGTAACTCGTAGTAATATGAAGGTTTTTCGTTACAAAACCTGACTTACAGTTTTAATTTTATAGTGCGTACAAGAAGTCAACGTAAACTTTTTATACTGTGACCTATTATGACATCATACGACTAACTTTTACTTCATGTTCATAAAAACGCTACAAAGTTTTACTTCCTATTAAAATATATGAATTCCTAAATATATGAATTATATTTGTGGTTTTTTATAATATAGCGGACAACAGAGCAGGTGGGTCTCCTATATGGTAGGAGAATAACGCCACCCATGGACAACCACGCCACAGTCCGCGCATTGGTTGTGTTGCCGGGTTTTTACGTCAGTTAAGCGAAATTTTTAAGAGCCTTCGATATCCTCACTCACTCTGCGTAACATACTCCAAGTATCGTTTCGTATGCGTATTTTGTGAGCCCGTGGTATCACTTCGGACGAACCAGCCCATTTAGTGCGTCCGCATATGCCACAGCATGGCTCTCCTACGGGTGAATATGTTCAGCAAATATACAAAGCGACTTACCATAAATCACTAGCGGTTACAGAATTTAAATTTTCTAAATATGAAAATATGTATTAATTAACCATTTGAGTCAAAAACTAAGACAATATTATCCCACACTAGTTCCCGTCCCAGTTCACACGTTCTGGCTCAATATAATTTACGTTTTAACTATTGTTATATAATGTTTTTTGACTTCATTTCTAGATGCTTTTAATTAATAAGTAATAAATCACTGCTGTGTACTTCACTCGCGGCATAGTTCAATAAAATAATGTAAATTTTAATTAAAAATATAATATATCTAACTAATGTAGGTATTCTTCACAAAAAATTAATAAACTACACCTAACATAACCTACATAACGCACGGAAAATGCACTGTTTTATTTAAACTACATATGTTACGAAAACATCTGCTTAGGTGACTATGAAATATTTATACAGATTTAATCAAATCAGATTCTATTTTATCGACAATACAAATAAATTTCAAATTTTTAAACTAGAAATAAAAATTAGAACCCATTGAGAGTACTGTGTCTAGACAAATGTAGAGTTCTTCTTATTCTGTGGCCTCTGTGACTAGTGTCACAATTATGCCAGTGTCAGTATGATGATATTTACTTAAATAACGAAAATGTAGAGTTTAAGGAGTAATCTACTTTTTATAAGTACTTACTATTAGTACAGAGATTGTAAATTAGACGTAATTTAATTTTTTTCTGTGGCATATTTTATTGAATATATTAAAAATATACGTTAAGAAATTTGAATTTACTGTTTACTAATGTTTTTCAGAGCTTGATCAAGATATATATTAAAATACATCTTAAACAAAATAAATTCATCTCTTTACATGACATTTTTATTTATCTGTAGCTTTTCAATTATTATTATTTTATTTTTTTTATAACATCCGTGGAAAACGATCAGGAAGTTCACCTAGGGCAAGCGGTCTTCCGCCCATGGACAACCTCAGCCTTTGCAGAGCCGTGAGCGCATTGCCGGTCTTTAAGGAATATGTACGTTCTTTATTTTATTATACTTAATTTTAAACCTATATTTGATACAATAATTGAGGGCTTCACGTTTGCGGTGGCTTACTATATTAGTAAATCCTTATATAAATGAATTAAGAGCAGTTACATGGTATCGACATGTCACAAACCGGGTCGACATGTCACCATGTACCTGCTCTTACATAACGTATGGATAAGGAAAGTTCACTTCAACTTAATGAGTTACATTCATTAGATACCGTCTTTTGCCACCTGAGACATGCTACCTAAGTATTTTTTTATAGTATAGCGTACAACGGAGCAAATGAGTCTCCTATATGGTAAGAGCACAGTCGCCCATGAACAACCGCGCCACAGTCCGCGCGTGCTGAGTTGCTGGATTTTTTATGGCTGTATTGCTATTAATCGATATCCTCACTTACTCTGCGAAACCCAGTACAAGTACCGTTTCACGCTGAGTATTCTGTGAGCCCGTGGACAACTTTGGATGAGCCGGCCCAATCAGTGCGTCAGCATCTGCAGCGTAGCTCTCCTACTGGTAAAACGTTTGCATACAGGTTTAGTTTGGATCACAATACATGTTAATTATCATCTGTTACGATCGCTATCATTTTGATGACAATATTATTTTTATTATATTGACATTATATTATTTTTGACATACGATTAAGATACGAAACAAATATATTGTTTGGTCTGATTCTCCAATATGAACAACACAGCCGTGTTGTTCATGTTTAGTTTTTCAGAGAAAATAGGGTGAAAGTGTTGAGGTTATGAAAAGTTTTTATATAAAATTTCCCTCGGAATTATTATCGTAATAGGCTAATTTTTAATTAATTATATATAATAATATCAATTAATGTTAATGCAGAACTGACTAAATTTGTAGTACCGTCAAATTGACAGCCGCCGTCTTTGAAGTTATACTATGAAAACCTACCATCATATTATGTAATAATTATAAAATATTTACGCTATCAAATTTAGTTTAGTAGATAATCTTTAGTAAAAAGTTTTTCAACTATGGTACTCCTAAGACTTGGAATTAATAATTGCGTGCTTATATTCTTTAGTCGGATTATTTATAGAAAAAATGAATACGTAACCCCTTATTGGTGTGATCTGTTAATATTACCATCCTAAATTTAACAACGTATAAAGAGGTTTCTCGTTAACTGCAATAATCAAATATTTTGATCTATTTTGTGAGTTACGAGCTTTCGTTACATCTTGTGCGAGTGAATGGATTCACGCGTAATGTCAAGGACTATTACAATTCGTGACAGATTAAATTCGTTTAGAAACTGTAAAGCTTACAGCAGCATCAACTGTCAAATTTATCATGATCATGTTCATATCAAAGAAGTTTTTGTTAAAGTGATTTTTTTTTTATTCTACAGCAGACAACGGAGTAGGTGGATCTCCTTTGTGGTAAGAGAACATCACGCTCATGAACAACCACGCCACAGTCCGCGCATTGGTAGTGTTGTCGGCTTTTTCGCCGCTTAAGCTCACTCTGCGAAAAACAGTGCAAGTACCGTTTCACGCTGAGTATTCTGTGAATCCGTGGTATTACATTGGACGAGCCGGCCAAATTTGTGCTTCATTATATGCGTGTGTGATGCGAGATTTTAGAAACTAGGAATCTAGTTAAGTTAGCTTCTAATCAGAATTGCTTAGAAGCTTACGAAACACTATTCACTTTCTTTAACGATAAATTTTGTAGGTACTCAGAAGAATAAAAGAATTCTTCAACAAGATTCTGCAATTATTTGAAATAGCAGGACATGGCTAATAGGTAGCGGTCGTAATAGGAACCCCTGGGAGAGCCATGCGAAGCATGCGGACGCACTCATTGGGCTGGCTCGTCCGAGGTGAGAACACGGGTTTACAGAATATTCAGCGTGAAATGGTTTTTGTACTTGCAGCTGCTATTGTATTCGCTGAGTCATTGAGGATATCGGAGAGCCTTAAAAAACCGATTAAGTAATGTAAAAAGCTGGAAACACAAACAATGCGCGGACTGTTGCGCGGTTGTCCATGGGCGGCGGTGTCCGATGACCGCTATACCATAAAAAAGGAAATGGTTACATTGAGAGCGAATATAATATGTAAAATTGAGTCTCATCATTAATTTCCGCCACTTAAATTCAAATAAAAACGTTTTTAATAAAGTCATTTTATTTTGGACAAAGATCATCAAGACCGTAATAAAATTTAGGAAGGCAAGAGATGCCTTGACATTACACGATGATGCGTTCAAATGGCATTCACTTTATTCATTATCCATTTTAAAAATATCTTCGTATATTGTATAATATATTTTTTTATAGCATAGCGGACAACGGAGCAGATGGATTTCCTATATGGTAAAAGAACACCGCCGCCAATGGACAACCGCGCCACAGTCCGCGCATTGGTTATGTTGCCGGCTTTTTAAACCACTTAAGCGGTAATTTTTAAGGACTTCCGATATCTTCACTCATTCAGCGAAACACAGTAGAAGTACCGTTTCATGTTGAGTATTCTGTGATACAGAATTTTAAGCCAAGCCTTGAGATTCAGGCGAAAAAACTTATTTGTTTTGACCAATTGACATTGATATTTAAATTTTTTTAATATGTAAGAGGTTGTTTGTCCGATGTCATTTCTACTTTCAAGAATATAGCGCCGTATATGAAGTTTATATTTTTAATTATTTTGCAACTACGAATTTTTATTCACATATAGAATATACCAGTTAATTTGATAATTTTAATATTAGTATGAACACGAGGTAAAATAAGAATGTATAAGATGGCAAGTCGCTCCGTCTTAATGAAAGAATTTACAAAAAAAGGTAGAAATTCTTTATTATGAACAAAAAATTATTTTTATTCGTCTATATGATTAAATAAATAGCTCAATAATTTTAAATAATATTCACAGCTGGTATTTAGCTTCTAAAAGCAAGCAACCTATTTCACTGGCAGAAAACAAAGGTACTTACAGAACTCTTAACATGTAGGAATACCATTTATCATCACTGTGAGGTGTTAAATGTTAATAATAAATAGGAACGTGGGAAAAGAAAATAATCTTATATTAATTTTGCAAGATTTTGCTAAATCTACAATAAAGCTGGTCCGTCCGATTTGATTACGGACTCACGCAAAACCAGCATGAAACAATACCTTCTTGTAATGTGTTTCGCTGAATGAGTAAGGAAGCCCTTGAAGCGGCGTCAAAAGTAAGAAACATAAATTAAGCGGGGAATGTGGCACGGTTATCCATGGGCGGTGATGACTCTTATCATGGAGATGACCCGCCGGCTCCGTTGGCTGTTCTGTTGGCTACCATTAAAAAGTAATGTGTCTGTGTAAACCAGGTATTTAAATATTGTATCACCCATGGGAGAGCCATGCTGAAGCATATGTTGACTAACTTGTCCGAAGTGATACCATGGGCTCACAGAATACTCAGCCTGAAGAGATAGTTGTGCCTAAAACGATAATTAATATGTGTATCGCTGAGTGAGTAAGGAGTGAGTAAGGTACTTAAAAATGGCGTAAAATGCTGGCAACCGTGACCAATGCGTCGGCCTGTGGCACGAATGTCCATAGGCGGTGTTCTCTTACCATATAGGAGACCCGCCTGCTCCGTTGCCCACTATGACATAAAATAAAAAAATATTAGTGCATGAATATGATTGCAGTATTTTTTAATCAATCAATATCCGTCATTAATGGCAAGGTTATACTAGTCACCAGTACCAATTGTTAGGTTTGCTTCCGGAAACTGGCCCTTTCAAACGCCACTATTTCACTCGCGTAAAAGTTTTACCCGTGATTATATTGGTCGCATCTAAAACCGGAAAGGATATAGGGAGTTACAGCTATCATTATGGCTCTTACGCCATGGCCATATTACTGTGTATAAACTGACTCCCAATGAAGAGGGAGGTCTATGTCCAGCAGTGGACGTCTTACGGTTAAAATGATGATGAATGATGAGGAAACACGTATTTCTAACATTATATTTCGGAATATATAAGAATTTGAACCAAATCCATGATTTAATCAACCTTGATATATTGTGCATGTGACGTCCGATGTTATGTCAGAGAAAAATTTGTATTGGAAAAAAGTATTCTAATGGACAATAGAGAAAGAAACTTCTGAGAGCCTCATAGCTTAGTGGTTTTAAAAGTGTACCATGAAACGAGAGGTATTAGGTTTGAATCCCGATCCGGATAATTGTAAATTATAATTTATTCTGTCTCTGAAAGGGCTTGACAGTGGCTGAGTGAGCCTTAATAAATCAAACGTGATGCTGAAGCATATATTGATGCACTAATTAGGCCGGCTCTTCAGAAGTGATACCACGAGCTCACAGAATACTCAGCGTAAAACGGTACTTGTTTTTCAGAGTGATTGAGGATATCGGAGGCCCTTAAAAGCCGCTTAATCGGCGCATAAAGCCAACAAAACAACCAATACGCGGACTGTGGCGCGATTGTTTATGGGAGGCGGTGTTCTTTTACCATTTTAGAGCCCCACCTGCTCCGTTATCCGCTATAGAGTAAAAAAACGGTCTTAAAAATAGATATGAATATAGATAGTTAAGGTATAAGGTATATTCTTGTAATATATTTAGAACTGGTCATTGCTCCTTGAGGAGAAAACAAACGAATTTCAATTGATAACTTTCTCCTGATATTCCTTTACAAACATGTAACTTCAATGTTGAACAGAATTTATAAGCTAAACACACTTTAGAAAGGCATCTTTGATATATAAAAATGCATTTCATTTTAGTAAAAAAGTTTAATTAACTATACATTCATAACTTAAATAGATTAGATTTTTAAATTTCTTTAAATAAGCAATAATTCAATGTGAAATAACGAAAATATCAGTTCAAATAAGACTTCTATTACAAAATGACCCAAATATTGTAAAGCAATATGTGTTTTTATTGAAAATAATTTCCGTTTTTTTCTCGACCGCAATCAGCGCTTAATGCATGGAAAAACCAAATACACGGACCGTGTGAAAGGTTTTATCCTGTCAAGATATTACCAGTTCAAGATTGACGTAGCTTAGTTTTAGGAATTAAATGTGTTTTTTAATATAATTCTCCTTTGTAAACAACTTCTTGATATAAAAATTACATGAAAATTGTAAATAATAAAAGATTGTCTTAATAATATATAATTGTATTTATGTAAAAGTTGTATTGTAAATTATTTCAAATTTCTTTAAAAGTTTTAAAGTTCCATTACATTACTGCATCTTTTACTTGATAAGGTGTAAGCATTAAAACATAAATAAATATACCTACACAATATAATTATGAGAGCCTCGTTGCTAAGTTTAATAACTCTACCACGTAGCGAAAGGTATCGTGTTCGAATCCCGGTCCGGATAATCATAAATTATAATATAATTTATAATAAAATATATATAAAAGACTAATAATACATAAGAGACCGAATAAATTATAATTTAATTTATTCTTCAGTCTCTGTAAGGGCTTGACTGTGGCCGGGCAAGTGCCTTAATACTATCGCAGTCGTGGGTGTGCGATGCTGAAGCATATGCTGACGCACAAATTTGCCCGGCTCGAAGAGATACCACGGGAGGTACCACCATCACAAAATACTCAAAGTGAAATGGTAGTTCAAGAATAAATATTTTATAATGCGTTTGTATGTATAAAAGCAGTTGAATAAGTAGTGGCTATTTCGATTAGCGATGGCGAGTACCTATTGCTTCACGATGCCGCGAAATCTAATCTCTTTGTGACCGACTTCGGTGGTCTTATGATTGATTTTTGCACGCACTTTAAATTTACAATTTTTTTAGCTATCGCAGGTATTAATTCTATTTATTTTATACTAGTTGATCCCGCTAAACGTTGTCTTGCCATATAAATGATTAAAATTACGCTATGAAAAGGATTTAGTGGTAGAAAGCTGAAAATTTAGGGCTTGAAAAGTTTTAATGCCACATCCACAACCCGTAAAACTTAAGCTTTATGGTATTGTGTTATAGTTCAAATTGACTTTTAAATACATACGAATAGTTGGTATAGGAGAATAAAAAAGGATTTTTTTTGCTTTCAGGCAATTTTTTTAATACTGCCGCCGCTTAAACGGAATTTCTAAGAGCCTCCTATAACCTTACTCACTGAGCGAAGCACATTACAAGCGCCGTTTCAAGTACAGACAACTAGTATTTCGCGCTGAGCTGAAATTAGAAAGTTTTCTGGAGTTCGTGGTATCACTTCAAACCAGCCGGACAATTAGTGCGTTAGCATATGCTTTAGCATGACTCTCCTCTCGGTGCGATAGCATTAAGACACTCGCCCGGCCACTGTCAAGCCCTTATAGAAACCGAGTAAAATATAAATTAAATTATAATTGTCCGGACTGGGATTCGAATACAATAACTCTCTATACTTTTAAAACCACTTAGCTACGAGGCCAGATAGATATCAAATATATAGATGAGGTGTTAATAATGTTAATATATATAAATAAAACACAGTAGACAGTTAAAATTCACAGTCATTAATTATACTATAATTATAACATAATGACACAGTATAATATGATCCATATATTATTATAATAGAGTTAAAACTCCATTATGTGTGATGTCAAAGATCTAGGCGACGTAATAGTGTTTATTAAGGACAAAACAATATAGATATATTGAGTTAGATTATAAAGTTACTTGCACAATTCCAATATGAGCTCTACATCTCACTCACAGTTGGCACATGAGGTTTCATTTTTTTATTCTATAGCGGACAATGGATTCGGGTCTCCTTTAAGGTAAGAGAACATCGCCGAGAACAACTGCGCCACAGTCCATGCATTGGTTGTGTAGCCAGCTTGTACTTTTAAGGGCCTCCGTTATCTTCACTAACTCTGCGAAACAGTATAAGTACCATTTCACGCTGAGTATTCTGTAAGCCCGTGGTATCACTTCGGACGAACTGGCCTAATTAGTACGTCAGCATGGCTCTACCACGGGTAAAATGGTTTTGATACATTACTATTATTGTTTTATTATTTTATTGTATAGCAGACAATGGAGCAGGCGTGGTAAGAGATCACCGCCGCCCATTGGCCACCGTGCAACGATATATATTATATATTGCCGGATTAATTGTTTAAAGTATTTCAAATTTTGTTCAAAATTTAAATAAAATCAATTAATCGCCGTTTTGATTAAGTGATCTACATGTCTTAAAATGAAATAATGTTCGGAAATTGAATCCTTTCAGATAAAACCTTTGACTCGTTAATTGTATTTGTAAAAATAAAACCAGTAATTGTTTTTCAACAATAAATAAAAATTGCTAAAAGTATATAACAATTTTCAAGGTGAAAAAGTCAATTATCAAAATGTATTACTTTACAATACAACATTCTATAATTCTTCTATTTATAACTTTTCGTGTAAAGTTATTATAAATAAAAGCAAAGCTAAGGTTAACAGTAAAGCTAACTGAATAACGAGCTGTAATAAGTCATAATTCTTTTTTAATTATAAATTAAGTAAAGAAACGAGGCGGAGGTCAAACGGTGAGGAACAATGGTCAGAGCAGTGAATGAACAATAGTGCTTATCTGATGGATAGCCTTACTCTCTGCGCACGTCGCTGCGAAACCATATTATGTGATAATCTTCACACCTTCACGCACAATTGAAACAATAGTTCAAACTATTCTCTTTAGCCGATAGATTTGTCAATGGTTGGGTAAGATATTTTTCCATAGATCCTAGATTGTTTATATCTTCTGATCATTCAAAATATTACATCATAGAGTTTGCATTTTTTATATTTTATTCTTTCATTATCTTTGTCAAAATTTTTCTTCAGAGTCTATTCGTTTCATAGCTTCATCAAGGCCTGAGCAAACTATTTATTCCAGAGTGTCTGAATTGTTTTGTATTATATTCGTTCCACAATCATAGACTAAGTAAAATATTTAATCCAAAAAGTCTGAATTGTTTATGTATTTTTTTCCATGGCTTTATGAAAGGTTAAGTAAATCCATAAATTCTACATCATTTATTATTAGGATACATCAACACCGCTAACATTTTGGTGCATACTTGGCTAATATTCATACGACTATTTTGTAATAGTAGATACTTAATAAAAAATTGATAGTAATCTGTGATTGACATGTTAATGTATGTTGTATAATATGATTAATTATTTTATTTAGAAAGACATGTAAGATATTTGATATAATTTCTTTAATTTAAATGTGAAATATATAAAGGAATACTGGCTTTTTGATTAAATCTAAGTTAAATTAATTAAATGTTCTCATGAAGTATCAAGATACAAGAAAGTCGATGAAAATAAATATTAACACTCAAATATTATAGCGATGCAGTAAAATGGAGAGGCTGCAACAAGGCCTTGTAAGTCATGATGTAGTCAATTATTATCATTTGGATACACTTTAATTGCGCAATTTTGTTCCTTTTATAAAATCAAAACTTAAATAAAACTTTTAAAAAAGTTTATTCAATGTAACATCAAAAATATAATACAAAATTAAAAATTTTAATATATTCAATGAATAAATGCATGAACATTTGGTGTATAAAAAAAGTTATTTATGTAAGCAAATAATAAAGTTTATATTTTGAATAATAAGCAAGTTTCATTCAAAGTTATACTAGAGTTAAACGCACTTAGATCTATGGAATATATTCTAAGAAGTTTAAGTGTATTGTTAAATAATTTAATTAACTAAAGTCTGCATTCAGATGAAAGATGAGCTAAAACGAGCAGAGAGGATAACATAACTTGATTATCATGTACAGCCATGTTAAGTATTTAATTACGCACTCAAAACTACGTTACTACTTTGTTACGTGGTAAATTAGAGTGATATAACACATTATTAAACTAAAATATATTATATCAGATATTGGTCCACGTTAATTACGTATGTTTACAAGGAATAGGGAAAGAAACGGAGGTATACCGCTCTGAAGATGGGTAAATGATATAAAAGCAGCAAGAGGAACAAACTGGCAAAATGGAGGATTTTGAAGGTGCCTTTTGCCTAAAGGCAAACAGTAGATGCACTGGTAATAATCATTAGGAAAATAAACTATTTTTTTATTATTATATTATAAAATGATATATAGACTTTTGAATCCTAAAATAATATTTTTGATTCGTACCTATAACAGACAACAAAGCCGGTATAAATTTTAAAAATTATTGAAAAATAAAAGGTAATTTATTCTTATATTATATAACGAATAAAATTTTATATTGATCAATTCAAGAAATATTATATGTAGATAAATACATATCAGAGAATATATATTTCGTACCTTGTATACTGTATGATGGAAAAACAATACAGCGCGTGCTTTCGGTTCGCGCTTGACGCACTCACTGGCTACTGTGGAGTGCGGCGGTGCTAGCTAAGCCCACTACCATGGATAACCTATAATGGTAGATCCTGTACTTATTAAATTGAATTTCAGATGTCTTAATTAGAAGTTATTTTATGAAATGGAACGCATACGGCTCTGCAAGGACTGGTGGAGTCCATGGATGCAAGACCGCTTGCCCTAGGTGAGCCTCCTGCTCGTTTATATAAAAAAAAATACGTCCTCGAGTATATATACAATTAAGGAGCGTACCAGTATTACGTAACGCAATGTTCAATCCATCCTCTCCCTAAGTAACGCACCGTAACATTTTACAGTACCTTCCATTTTACATCCCCAAAAAAAAGCTTTTTATGTTACAGCGGACAACGGAGCAGGTGGGTCTTTTAAATGGCAATAAAATACCACCGCTCATGGAGAACCGCGCCATAATCGCGCATTGGTTGTGTTACCGCTTTTTCACGCCACTTAAGCAGCATTTTTAAGGGCCTCCGATATCCTCGCTCACTCAACGAAATACAGTAGAGCTACTATTTCAAGTACAACTACTATGTCACGCTGAGTATGCTAAAAATTGATTAAAATATGAATTATTACATAACCCTTTATATAAATTAATATTACGTAAATAACGTATATTATTACGTAATAAAATCCCATCCTAGTCCTTGTATATAATGCAATCCCTATAACGCTTCGTAACTTTTTACAATATCCTCCTCCCTTTCTATCTTAATTATAATATAATAAGATTATAATATATATATACAAATTATAATATCATAAGTTCCTACATACAACTTGAACGTTGTTTTATCGTAGATAAACTTATAAATCAAGAATTTACAGGTCCTTATTTTTATAAGAAACTATTTCGAGTTTACATATTATGTAAAAGATTATTTACTACAAATGACTGACTAAAAGTGAAAGTTATGTCTGTATTTTTTACATTATTGAATTAAAAAGACCCTCAAAAATTTTATAGTAAACTTCGCTTTAATATTATTAAGCTTTATTTAAATTAATATTTTAATCTCAAATGATACTCAGGTTTAATCATTTGACGAAAATTAAATGACTAAAAGTAGCTTGAAGGATTTGTCAAATGCTCTGAGTGAAAACTTGAATGAGATTAGATAGTGCACGTGGGCGTGCCGCTTGCGTCACATATGCTATCTACACGCATGCGCAATACATGTACCTGTGTCTGGTACAGATAGAAAATAAAGCCAGGACATACATTTTCAATTTATTGCCCACTTTTATCAGTTTATTTTGAATTTAAAACAAAATATAGTACAATAGTTTATAATGCAAGACCAGCAGTGTACGTCTTATGGCTGAAATAATGATGATGATGAATTTATTATGAAAGGTTGTAACTATCTTATAAACCTATTTTTTTATATAAAATCTATTAGAAACGAGCAGGAGGATCAAATACGGCAAGCGGTCCTCCCGCGCATGCACACCCCCAGCTCTTGCAGAGCCGCGGTTGCTTGCCAGCCTATACGGAATGTGTATAACCTATAAATTATTTTTAATTTATGACGTATAATTTAAACACTATATGTACATATAAAGTGGTAAAAATCATAGACAAATCCGTTTATGACACCGACATTAATAATTGGTCTTTGATCTTTTATTAGGTATTATTAAATACGTATATCATACGTAATAAATAATTAATTACTTTAATATAAGATTATTAATTTAAAGTCCCTATTTTTATGTTATAGCGGACGAAGCAGGCGGGTTTTCTATATGGGATGAGAATACCGCCACCCATGGACAATGCGCCACAGTCGGTGCATTGGTTGTGTTTCCACTTTCCAGTCTTTTACGCCAGTTAAGCGGCATTTTTAAGGGCCACCGATATCCTCACTTACTCAGCGAAACACAAGAACTACGCTGAGTCTTGAGCGTTTCTTTAAGACAAATTATTGCGCGTACGGTACACAGCAAACGGAACTGTGACGAGTTTATTATCTAATTAGTCAGACAATGAATGTCATTATTTCATATCAATCTGCAGTTAAATACATGATGAGAAAGGTTTCTCTTTTCGGAAATCTCCGTTTACACTTTGAAAGAAATATTTAATTATAAACAATTATTTGCTTTTTAATTGAGAAAAATGATTAATGTCGTATCTTTTTCTTTTAAAATAGATATAATTATACCTCTCAAATTATTTGAGTTAATAAAAACATTATAAGTTAACTAGCGTGAAGGTAGTTAAAGGTTTTAAACCTTCACATTAACAAAAACCGTTTTATTCAAAGTCACTTTTTAATTTCTTTATATTTTGATATCTGCGAGCTACTTTTATGTATAGTTTCATAAATAAAACAAAAGTGGTTAAGATCTGTTAATATAACAAAAGAGAAAAGGAGATGTAACATTACCGCTGGATCGATTTTTGGCATAATTGTAATAAACTAAAATTTCATAGATATTACAGATTCTAAGGACAAAATATGGTGAAATTACTAGTTTTTAGTCTTAATAACCTGTATCTAATTTATCGATGACTAAAATTACACAAAGCCTGTCTGATCCTTAATTCAAGCAAATGTCATCTTAGCCCTGACATTACCACAGATAAATGTTAAAAACATTAGTGGAAGTATTGATCTGCATGCACTATTAACATAGACATCTGTGCAATATTCGTTATATTGATAATGAGGTAATGCGAAGAAAAGCTAAATAAATAAAGATATAATTAATGATATCGTGCAAATTTCTCGCTGTGACTGACTGTAATACAATATTTCAATGAACCTGTCAAAAAACATGACATCTGTGACAATTTCAAAAGATTTATAGTTACACTTGAAGGCTATCACAATTATATTCTATTATTTTGAGAGCCTCGTAGCTAAGTGGTTTAATAAGTCTACCATAAAACGAGAGGTATCAATTCGAATCCCGGTGCGGACAGTTATGATTTAATTTATAATTTATTCGGTCACTGGATGGCCTTGACAGTGGCGGGGGGGATTGTAATACTGTCGCACCCGTGGGATGCACCGGTTCTAACGCACTAATAAATCACACAAACGCACTAATAATCACAGAATTCTCAGCGTCAAATGGTAGTTATCCCTGAAACGTTGCTTCTATAATTGTGTTCGCTGAGTGAGGATAGACCCTTAAAAATGCCGCTGAGTGGAGTAAAAAGCCGGCAACACGACGAGGCGTGGTTGTTTATGGGCGGCGTCGTTCTCTTACCACATAGGAGGTCTACCTGCTCCGTTGTCCGCTGTACCATACAAAATAGTACCGAATTATTTACATTTTAAAAATTAAAGCAGTTAAGTTTAATTTAATAATCTTAATATAATAAGCAGTTTTATGAAATAACATTTACGCTAAATAATGCGAAACTATTATCAAATACAGCCAGAGAGACTTAAATTTGGCACAGACTATCATCTGGAATATCAATATGATTCGCGTTTGATTTGATTTGTCTTTACACGAATATCATGGAACAGCTAATGTCGATAAAGAACAAAAGTGAAGGTTCCGCGGTACGGTAATATAAAAATGTGCTTTTATGTAATTGAACGAGTTCCGATCGTGGCTTACTTTAAGGTTAACTAGTTCATAGAGCCTTCGCCCGCGGCTTCACCTGATACAAGAACAGGGTATTTAAGAGATTAGGACCAGTTTTTCTCTAGAAATATTACACAATTTGACAGAACTAGTATATATATGCAACATGTGCCTTGCTAGCGGGATGTGTAATATGAAGTACGTATTCATATGCGCCTTATAATAATCCCCATAGCCACGTGGTAATCATTCATTTTTTTATGAAAATCGAGAGGCAAACATGCTCCAGCAGGCTCAAATAGGATTAGATAGGGTTCTACGTCCATGGACTTATATGGTCCATGCACTAGCCACTACTGGGCCGCGGGCGCGTGGCCAGCCTTATAGATATAGATACGCTATTTTTGATAGTCCCTAAGTCGCATTAGTAATTTGAAGAGACATCGCTCGACGAATCGACAACCGATGGGGAAGAAAGGTTCTCGAGTGGCGACCGCGTACCGGAAAGCGCAGAGTGGGACGTCTCGCCACGCGTTGGAAAGATGATCTCATAAAAGTAGCGGGCTACCGCTGGATCCAGATCGCTCAAGATCGCAATAGGTGCACGTCTTTGGGAGAGGCCTATGTCTAGCAGTGGATTTGATAGGCTGATGTGATGAAGTCGCATTGTTTTGTAAAAACTGTTTGTTGCCATATAATTCCACAAAGTAGTAAACAAAATTTACAAATATCGAAGTGTGATACAGTAAACTTCGAGTTCTGCCTCGAGGTTTGATGATGAAATCAACTGCAACCTTATGTTACTCAAAAGAGCATATTTAATTTAATATAAGCATTATTTAGGTCACAAATATTAATAAAAATAAAAATACATGAAATATTTACATTACAAATATATAAATACATGTAAAGATTTTTATAATACTTAATTGGACTTTTGACTGATCGTAAATCTTAGTTTAATAAATCTGTACGTGTGATCTATGACTATTACTTGTCATCGCAAAACCTATTAGGTAACCAAATTAGTCTGTCATTTTACTAGTGTACCAAGCAGACGTCATTCTACCCGATACGCCACCTACCAGCTCCAATATTGGTTCTTCAGCAATCGGTGGAACTGTCAAAATGTAGGGTTTCAACTACATACTAAATATCATGAAAATCTGTTGAAACCTTCTTGAAAAAAAAAGCCTGACTTTATTTTATATTCATAAATAAGTTAGTTACAGTTTACAGTTCCACATGTAAAGTTTTTCTGGTATAATTAAATCTTACCGATTTTTTTTAATTAATTTTTTTTTGAATTTCAATTACAATAAATATTACGTATTCGTTTTCCCGTTGTCAATTCTCATTGTAATTACTCAAAGTTTACTTTTAACGTAATTGTATTGCGATTTCCCACGGGCAGCATCACTTAGTTTCAAGCACGACGGGGAGGTCACGATCTAGTGAAGTACACTGTCGATGTATATAAAAAAAAATTAAAAGCTTACCTATTCCATAAAGGCTGGCAACGCACCCGCTGCGCTGCTGGAGCTACAGGTGAAGATGGGTGGCGAGCCCTCTTAGCCTAAGCGTTCCACTTGTTTGTTTTTTTTATAGTATAGCGCCCAACAGAGCAGGTGTATTCTCCTGTTTGGTAAGAGAACACCGCCGGTGAACAAGCCGGTGAATATCAAGCATCTGGTGAATATCAGCATCTGGTGAATATTGGATTCCGTATTTTATAGAAAAAATCATGTAAAGTTATTGGTGAAAAAATTTTCTAAAAATTTTCTTTGTATGAGTAAAATTTATAGCAAACTAATGGTAAAAGTTGATTTTTAAACAATATATTTAGTTATAAATGCTATTAGAGCCCGAATTGTTAGATTATTACCCATGGGAGAGCCACGCCGAAGCATATATTTACGCACGAATTGGGTCTGTTCTTCCGAAGTGATACCACGGACTCACAGAATACTCAGCGTGTAATGGTAGCTGTAATTGAAAAATTAAATTTACAGCTGTGCTTCTATGTGCGAGTAAGGATATCGGAAGCTCTTAAAAATGCCGCTAAAAACCGGCAAAAGCCGGTAAAGGCCGGCAACCCAACCAACGCGCGGACTGCGGCAATATTCTCTTACCATATAGACCCACCTGCTCCGTTGTCCGCTATACCATGAAAAAACTGTAGATTAAGCTGGAATTATATTACGAACAGATATTACGTATTTTTCACGTAAAATTATTTTAATTTGTGACCATATTAGGTAAGTTATACTTCGTATATGGTTCAAATAACATCACTACAGTTAATAATGATTCTTAGCTCAGTGAGTTGTATAACGGCGTCAGACATCTTTGCTTTTAATTATATAAAACTAATGCACCTTCATCATAAACAATTTTTTTTGTATTATATAGATTCCCACTACCCATAAACAACCGCACAGCATTTCACGCCTTTGTCGTAGAATTTGGTGTGCCTCCGATATCCTTACTCGTTCAGTGAAACAGTACTGTTTCAAGCTTACCAGCATAGAATAATAAAAACACATTTTGAGTTACTTTATGAAGATAACAATTTACTTAATTTAGAATTGTCCTTCTAAACGAATGTTTATTACAAACTAAATTAAATATTAAAAAATATTTTTACGCCTCATAAAGTAATTGAGCAAGTCTTGTGTAACACATTTAATGATGTAGATTTTTTAAGGCATAACGAGCAACGTCTCTATGGTAAGAAAATACCACCCATCGTGGACAACCACGCCACAAGCCACACTTTGATTGTGTTGCCGACTTTTTAGGCCACTTAAGTGATATAATTTTAAGCGGCTCCGATATTCTTACTCACTCATCGAAATACAGCACAAAGTAGTTTCACGTTGATGTTCTGTGAACCAGAATAGCTTTAAAAAGCGTAAATCATACTCATATATATTATAAACAAATATACCGTAAAAAACACAGGCAATATTTTTGTGCAGATATTGTTTATCATTATCATCATTTCAGCCGTAAGACGTCCACCTCTGGACATAAACCTCTCCTTCAGATCTCAATGTATACCTGTCGGAGAATGCAGATTTTTTTAAAGTAATCTATTCCAGACATATCTAAAATTTAGTCTTAAAATGATCATCCAACATATATTCTGTGTACCTAATTTAAATATTTTGATTAATATTTGATAATAAGTCTCAGTAGTGACGACTCGCTATACGAGTTTGTTAAGAGGATACGGGTAAAATAAAACCTTCAGTCTTCAAAGCCGCGTACTAGCAGATACTCGACTAGTAATCTTAACCACGCAATATTTATACGAAAAGTGTCGCAGTTAAAAGTGCAATTAAGGTAATTTTATTTTTTATTCAAATAAATTTGTTATTATAATTTAAAAAATTTAAATTTCATTTTCATACGACCATATAGTGGATTTTATTTAATCAAATAGATTATTTAATTATTCATTTTTATTATAAAAACATTACAATATTTTTGTATGGTATAGCGGACAACAGAACAGGTGGGTCTATATGGTAAGAGAATATTGCCGCCAATGGACAACCGCGCCACAGTCCGGCATTAGTTGTATTGCCATTTAGTTTTATTGGCATTTAAGGGCCTCCGATATCCTCACTCACTTAGTGAAAGATAGTAGAAACACCGTTTCAGGTACAGTTACCATTTCACGTTGAGTATTCTGTGAGCCCGTGGTATCACTTCGGACGAGCCGGCCCAATTGTTATATTGCGTCAGCATTTGCTTCAGCATGGCTCTCCCATGGGTGAAAATCATGTTTTAACCCTACTGACTAAACAATTTTCATAACGTGCTTTATATAATATTAAATAGACATTATCAACTAACATACAGATATAAAAAGTTGATAGAATAATGTCAAGTAACAAAATAAAGAAGCCACATTTATTTTCTCTTAAACGTGTATTTATCTTCAAACAAATATTTCATAATATTCTTGAGTAATTTTTTAATAACATAATTATGACTGTATTGAAAGATAATCTGAATCAATTTTAATTATGACCAGTTAAATGTCATTATCTTTAATTTAGCCAAGCTGCCATTTATTTAAATAAATCTATTAATCTTTATATAATACTTTTATTTTTATGTCAATTACAGTTTAAATCAACAGTACAATTTTTATACCACACATTTTGATTACGTATTTACGTCGTTTAATATTAAAGTTTTTTAATATTATAGTATTTTTATATTATAGAGCATACCCATCCTTAAAGGGTCGGAAACGTATCTATGGCCCTAAAAGAAGCTAGAGGTGGCCATGGGCGTTAGACTTATTATAGATAAGCGCCCTGCTCGTTTATCTAAAGATTTTCTTAATGTTCGAATTAATTTATTATTAATCTTAAATATTGAATTAATTTAATGTAAAAAGTTAACTTGCATTTATTACACCGTTTACATATCTTTATTTACATATTTAAACTTTTTATAAATCAATTACATCGATCATTTATAGGAAGGAAATTCTAGAATGTGTGATATTCAAAGCAAATACATGCGCCATCTCCATATATTTATTATTTACATAAGGTAATATTTCCTTGAGCATCATCCACAAGCTATATACTCTGCCAAGAATTCCATAGTACAATATTTAACTCGGTCCTGATTATAAAAATAAATTGTAAAAATAAAATTGTTTCTACTTGCTAAAGATACTAATGTATGTAGAACATAAATTCATTTTAAATCAGTTTGCAGTGACTGCTTTTCCGAAATGCTTCGTGTGAAACCCAAAGACGTTGAGGAGGAGTATCGCCAGAGTCCGGCGCTGACTCCCGAAGACATAAGCAAGTTACGCGAATGGCTTACCACACAGCCTCACCTACCTTCACAATACATCACTGGTTTGTACTTTTTTTATTCTATAGCAGACAACGGAACAGGTGGGTCTTTTATATGGTAAGAGAACATTGCCGCCCATGGACAACCGCGCCACAATCTACCTATCCAACTTTTACGGTGAAGCGGCACTTTTATGGCCCTCCGATATTCTCACTCTCTCTGCGAAACACAGTACAAGTAGCGTTTCTTAGGTTCTAAAACTATTTTGCACAAAAGTTTGCATTGATCGGGTCGGCTCGAAGTAATACCACGAGCTCGCATAATACCAGCGTAAAACAGTACCTGAACTATGTGCTGAGTGAGTGACGACACCAGAGGCCCTTTAAGTCACAAAGCGCGGATTGTGGCGCTGTCGTCCATGTGCGCAAGTGATCTCTTACCATCAAAAGAGATCCCGCTTTCCCAGTTTTCCGCTATATAATAAAAAATACCTTTTATAGTTATTAATATATTAATAAAGTTTACATTGAATACAGAAGGCTGATGACTTCCTTGTATAGAAAATATTCAGTAAGTTGTTGAAATGTTTTATATGATTTTTATTATTTTTTTACCAATGGTCAGTTTTATTTTTAGCTATAAATTTCCACTAGCGATATTACTTAAGTTTATGAGACGTAACACAGTAAAACTTTAATAAAGTCTCGGTTATAGCAGAAAACCACAATGTAATGAGTTCAAGGTTCTATTCAAGAAATATTTCTGCAGTTGCAAAAAGTCTGTCTACCTATTTCTAGTTTGTTAACAGGAAATTTATAGAAGGATATGAATTTGTATTTAAAAAAATTTTTAGGTTTAAACAAAATAAAAGCGAGATACAACATCGATCAAATAATAAATAGCGAGATATAAGTATGCTTAAGAAATAACGAATAAATCAGATATAAATTTTAATGCGTTACTTTGGCACCAATATGCACCAGAATTCAAATAACAAATCACTCATAACGTAAGGTATATTACTTCATTTAAAGTAAATATACATTGATTAATGTAAATAATTTAGAGATAATTAATTATTATTTACAATTCCGTTTTTAAAGTAAGTCCAGTAAATTATTATGTTACAACACTTGGATGTGTATTACATGAGGATAAAAGAATCGTTTTAAATTTGCATATATTAAAATAACAATGTTCGCCAATTTTTTTATATAAATTAGCACTTAATCATTATTACTGATAATACTTATTAAATTTAAACAATATTATTAATATTGTAGAAAAATTATAAGAATTTATTCGAATTGGTTTAGAATTTATGTCTAAAATTAGGATGTTTTCAGTTAAATGTAAGATCTGATATTAAAATTAACAATGAACCTTCGAGATCACGTACATCGCATTACGTTACTTAGTTTTTATCGCAAGAAATTTAACTTCTCTTTCTTATCTTTATCATAATTATTCGTAAACCCTACAGATTCAAGAATTAATTAAATTTAAAATATAATTTTACATTATTAAATTTAATAAATGCGTCATCTAAAGTGGTTTCAAACTTGTCTTTTTGTATCCTTAAGTTAAATTGAGAATTATCTGTATATTTCATTTATGTTTCTATTTCCATATGTTTCAGATGCAATAGTATCTCAGAATGAGAAATACAATCATAAATTATATGAAATTGTTAACGCAAATATGAATCAAAAACCTATTCCTAAAAAACTTAATTTGTTCATAAATCCTTGTGTATTATTTTATTATGGCAATAGAACTCCGCCGCCCATGAACCAAGTACCGTTTCTGTGAGCCCGCGGTATCACTTCGGGCGAGCCGGCCCCATCATTGCGTCAGCATATCAGATTGCCTCTCCCACGGGTGATTATCATTTACAAAGTATATTTAATTAAAAAGATTACTTACTAGAAAAGTTTAACTTTCATAAGTTTAAATCCAGCTTGTTACAAAGTCGTAGAATTCTCTTTTTTTCTAAGGTTTAGTAAATGTTGTCGACAGATCTTGACTTAATCCTGACGTTCCATTGCTGTGAGCATAGCCCTGAAGTGACTAAGCAAGTGTTGGACCTGCATTACACGCTGAAAACACTTTTCACCAGCCTCTTTCAAAATGGGACGCTGGACCAAAAAGTGCGCACTGCGCTTGACACTGTGTAAGTAATATGTTGGTTATTAATATGGTATTATTTGAGCTGGGTATAATGGCCGGAAACATAAGCTGTTATTACGTTATATAGGCAATTCATATCAATGACAATCGCTAAGGAGCCTATTTTGAGATACAAAACATTTGCATATTGAATCATCATCGTCATTTTAGACATAGGACGTCCACTGCTGAACGCAGGCATTTCAAATTTTCATTTCTGTCAAATTGAATAGCTCTGTTCATACAGCTTATGGGACAGCCATGCTAAAGCATATGCTGATGCACTTATTGGGCTGGTTCATCCGAAGTGATACCATGCGATGTCAGAATACCAACGTAATGCACGTATGCTATGTTTCACTGTATGCGTAAGGGTATTGGCGGTACATTAAACTTACTGCTAAAGCGGCATAAAAAGTCGGCAACACAATCAAACTGCGAATTGTTACGTGGATGGTCACGGAGGTGATCTTTCATAAAGGCCGCTAATGAAAGAAATATTAACGATTTATTATTCATACAATCGAATTATCAGAAACATATTTTTAA
>DWCF01000234.1:0-55418 GCA_018230265.1 Delias oraia | reverse complement strand
GTGCGACGCCCCAACATCGCACCCCCTTCAACGCCCTTCGAGTTCGCAGGCAAAGCATGGAGCAATTGTCGTTGATATTTAGCTTTATTTGAAACAGTAATTTGATTACAAATAAAACACTCATAGTATGATTTTTTTGACGA
This sequence comes from Delias oraia, assembly GCA_018230265.1. Taxonomy (NCBI): domain Eukaryota; kingdom Metazoa; phylum Arthropoda; class Insecta; order Lepidoptera; family Pieridae; genus Delias; species Delias oraia. Next base: position 55,275 of record DWCF01000234.1, on the reverse strand, counting down.
GCCTAAATTTTGTTTTATCTAAGTGATTTTATAAGTATTTCAGGAAACGAGAGGTATCGGGTTCGAATAATTATAATTTAATTAATTAATTATTCTTAACACTGTCACAACCATGAGAGAGCTATGCTGATTTAAGGAGGGAAATAATGTTGCCAGCTTGTCCTTAGTGATACTACGGGCACCCAAAATCTCAGCGTGAAATGGTACCAGCTCGTCCGAGGTTATATCACGAGGTCACAAAATCATCATCATCAACCTATCAAGAGCACTGCGCTTTGTTTGTATTGCCAGCTTTTTACACTGTTTAAGCGGAAATTTAAAGTGCTTTCGAGTAAAATTAGTAACAAAAAAATGATTTGAAGAATTCGATGATGGTGCATTACTCAGCATCTCCTTTCTAACCGATGACATGTTTACTAACCCTTATTTTACACTTTAAGCACAATTACCATAGACAACTTAATATAGAAATGTGAAAAAAATTGTTTCTTTATTGTTTACGTATTGTGTTGTGTACTTCTTCGTAGGGACGACTTTACCCCTTCAAAGGAGCAATGAAGAAAGATTTTTTATCCTCACTTTACGTTATATTTTGAGTGTAATAAATTTTGTTTTGATTTACGAGCTATTCATTGACAATTTTTTTTAATTTCTATTCTTAAATTCTTTCTTTTAAATTTTATGCCATTTTGCAATATTAAACAATATTTTATCATTTACTACATATTTTAATGGATTCTAATGTTAAAGAAGACAGAAAAGCCTGAAAAAAGCCTTTATTATTTATTTAATACTGATTTAAATATGTAGAAACTAGAATACTTATATGATACAATTCAATCAAGTTGATGAAATGAAGGCGAATAAAATTTAATATCAATTATACAATTATAATAAAAAATTAATATCATCAAAATGAAAACTATAATATGACATACAAAATGCTTTAATAGTATTTTTTGTTTTTTTACATCTCGTAAGATTTGGCTAAGGCTTATAAAAATAAATAGTGAAACATAGCCAAAAGTAAAAACATGTTTTTTTGTTTAAAAACCATCTGCTTACAGACTTGTAGAAGTGATTGAGGGAGTGAAGATAACGGGGACAGATTAATTATAAATAGACATTGTATTCAGTGGCCTAAATATTGTGGCGCGGTCGCCCATGGGCATTACTCTTTTTTAATATATTTTGCATATTTAGGGCTATACACGTGCAGGAGGCTCCTAGAATAAGCGGTTCTCCGCAAGATCGGAGCAAGATTATACCCTAGATTAGATACCCTCAGCCTTCGTTAAGCCGCGGGTGTGTTTCAGACCTATTAGGTTTAAAGGTACGCGCTTTCTTTGAAGAAGAATTATGTTCACAAGGCGAAATAGCAGGTAGAATGACTGCTTACCCCTAAAATTTAAATAATTCCCACACAAGATTGATTACAATCAGTCAACCTTAATAAATCGATTAAAAACTCAACAATTATATTAAACGACTTAATTGCCAAATGTCAAAATCGATTTTTCACTCCAGTTTATTTGAATAAGACGGATTGTCTATCATACGCCATTGTTCTTCAACCCTCCGTATGTCAAATACCTTGCGTAATTTCTTAGCAAGGAATATGGACTTGTACGTACTGATTCTTCGATGGATCTGTGTGTGTTAAAAAAAAGTCACGCCTGATTTATTAAACATTATATCTTATTAATTGTTTCTTACGAGACAGATGCATCTCACCCACATTGCTTGAGGCAAGTTTTATTGAAATGTATTTAGAAATAAGATGGCGTTATTATTAGTAACCGTTAGCTTATTATTATTAATTATTATTACTTATTTTTTGGCTTTTTTTTAACCGACTTGTGAAAACTGGAGAGAAAATTATCTACGTTGTACTGTGTTTCACTGAGTGAGGATATCGGAGGACCTTGGTACACTTAAACGGCGTGAAAAGTCGCTAACACGACGAAAGCGCTGACTCTGGCGCGGTTGTCCATGGGCGGCGGTGTTCTCTTACCATATTGAAGACCCACCTGCTCCGTTGTCCGCTATATACAAATATATACTAGTTAGGTCATCAGCGTATGCTTTAGCATAGTTCTCCCACGGGTGCGATAGTGGAAAGACACTTGCCCGGCCACTGTCAAGCCCTTCTAAAGACCGTTTTTTTTGTTAGGACTAAGATTCGAAACTGATACATCTTGCTTTATGGTAGACTTATAAACCACTGAGCTACGAGATTCTCAACTACATATCTTATACAATAATTACATATAACATTAACATATTATACATGGATATTCAATAAAAAATATTTATATATGTAATTGTTTCATATAAATTAATTCCTTGAATAAAAACACACAGAACTATACATCACTCAGTTAAATTAACCAGAGACAAAAGTAAATTAACCATTTGGTTTGTCCAAGACGTAACAATGGGCCGATCACACATCCACGGTGTCCACAATTTTGACAGTCGGGAGACCGGTCTGGGAAGATTAATGGATGCTCTACTCATCGCCGTAATGACGCCCTCTTCGGGCGGTCTAATGACACTCGCTCTTGTGACTACGCTTTGCGATACCTACGGACAAATCTATACATCTAGGCTGGATACTTTTTTTTATTATAGCAGATTTTTTTCTAATTAAGCTTATATTGCAATTTCTGAGAGCCTCGTAGCTAAGTGGTTTAATAGATATACCATAAAGCGAAAGCTATGCTGGAGGGTTCAAATCCCAGTCTGGATAATTATAAATTATTTTATTTTATAATTCATTCGGTCTCTGGAAGAGCTTGACAATGGCCGAGCGAGTATCTTAATACCGTCGCACCAGTGGGAGAGCCATGCTAAAGCATTTGCTAACGCACTGATTGGGCCAAACAAAATACTCAGCGTGAAATGGTAGTTGTATTTGAAACGGTTCCTCTACTGTTTCGCTGAGTGAGTGAAGATCTCGGAGGCCCTTAAAAATGCCGCTTAAATGCATTAAAAAGCCCGCAACACAACACATCGTGGACTGTGGCCCGGTTGGTGATCGGCGGCGGTGCTATGTTACCATATAGAAGACCCACCTGCTCCGTTGTCCGCCATACCTTGAAAGACGCGTATCTCCATGACATCACAACGTGTGGTCACCGCTCATCCTTGGTTAATGTCTTTGCCGTAGCGAAAAAAAGCTCAGCGTGTTTATCTTGGCTGAGACGTAGTTGCGAATTGCCCCAAGTTTCGGCCCCTAATCGATTTTGCCCGGGACAAGTCTAATTTGGTGGATTAATCGCGAACACCCTAGCTCTAATTTCCTTGTTTATTGTAAACGATAATTCGCTTTGTCCTATGGTTTTATTGTCTCAATTGCCTGATCACATATCTGATTAAGCGTAGAGCTCATATTGCTGTTACTTAAAAAGCTCGCTTATTAGAAGTCCTCTTAAGAGTTCTGTCTCGTTTCTGCAACAGTAAATGCATATCAGCGAGACAGTGACAGAATATTTATCTCAAGTGAACTCATCCCAAGTGAAACCACAGGCTTACAGAATACTCAGCATGAAGAGTAGTTGTACTTGAAACGGTGTCACTACGGTGTTCGCTGAGTGAGGATATCGGAGGCTCTTAAAAATGTCGCTAAATTGGCGTAAATAACCGGCAACACAACCAATGCGCGGTTTGTGACGTAGTTGTCCATGGGCTAGTGTCTCTTACCATATAGGAGAGCCACCTTCATTGTAAGCTATATTATAAAGAAAATAGAACTTACTATCCTAAGATTATATTTTTTCAATAGGTACTTAAGGTTCTAGACAACCCATCTGTACATGGCAGTTGTTCAGTGGTAGTGGGCAAACTAAATTCTATACGGTGTCGTAGTGCAATAAAAGAGTTTTGCGCTTTATAGCTTCCTCCACCTTAACAAAACTTGGATTCCGCTGGGTAACGCCCTATATACTTTTATGGCTCGTCCGTGAGACTGACTTTACCAACATTCATAAAACTTCTCGTCTGATAAAGAATTACTACTCAAACATTTATACTATTTTTATATAATATTGGTGGCGAAAGAGAAGGAGGCTTACCTACGGCACGCGGTCCTCCACCCATGGACAGCCCCGGTCCTTGTAGAGCCACGGGTGCGTTGCCGGCCTTTAAGTAATATGTACTATTTAATGTTTATATTTATAATTAGCTGATCCAGATACTATTTCGTACAACTAAACAAATGAAAATTTAGAAATCATATTTTTTAATACTGAATTAAAATAAGTAAAATAAAAAAATATCTAAAAAATAATGATGGACTAAACTTAATATTTAGTAGGATGAAAAATAGATGTCTGATTCACAGACATGCTCACAAAATTTAATGAGAATCAGTCAAGCCGTTTCGGAGAATTTTATATATTAGATGATATTGTATTCAATAATTGTTAATATGTAATGAGAAGATATACTAAATTGTGTTGCTTTTAACAACATTTGAAGCCTTTCCTTCCGGTGCTTTGATAATATTTTAAATTGAAGTAATTTAAAATAAGCACTTAAATGAAAAAATCAAAAACATTACCTTCTGTCAAAGACATAAAGAAAATCAATGAACTCTAAAGAGGTTTTCTTTACATATTTGATATATTTTGAAAAGCTTCGTGATTGAACATTCTTGTAAGCTTTTGTCGTATGGAAATATATTTAAGCATTCCTTCTTGTGGGAAGGAAATATGTATATCGATAGTCGGCTACCGTACCATAAGGTACGGGATTTGATACCTGGTTCGAATACAATTTATGATTTTTTTTATGTTCTTCCAAAGCTTGGTGAGACGTGACACTGGCTCCCATAATAGAGGCGCACAAATGGAGTTTTTTCAATGTGTATCGCTTAAGCGGCGTAAAAATCCTTCAATACTCTATATAGGATTATGGCATACCTCTCCATTGGCAGTGGTTATCTCTTACCATCTCCTATTCCTTTGACCGCTATAGAATAAAATTTTCAAATGTATTAAAATAATTGTAAAATTATTTTGTATTATATATTTATTCAAGATCGCGACAGGTGGGCGTCCTTGGGGGAGGCCTATGTCTAGCTGTGGACTTGAATAGGCTGATGATGATGATGATGATGATGATATATTTATTCATAGATAATGAGTTAACAAAGTTTGTTTTTGTTAATAGATCTCAAATAGTACCTTGAAATGTACTTCCACTTGATCAATGAAGCGAAGAAGCCTTATTGTCTACGGTTTTGACCAGCGCCTTCAGCGTACAATTGTATGGTAGATAAAAAGCGAAAACGAAGGTTATACTCATTTGTTTAAAACAAATACAATGTATTTTTTAATTTTGTCTCTATGTCAGAGTAAAGTTATGTTAAATTATTTTTATGGTATATGGGCAACGGAGCAGGTGGAACTCCATGGTAAGAGAACTTCCTTGTCCGTAGACTGACGTACCACAATCCGCGCTTTTGGTTGTATTGCCGGTTTTTTTACGCCGCTTAAGTGATATAATTGTGTCTCCAATATTCTTACTCACTCAGCGAAACACAGACAAGTACCGTTTCATGAATATTCTGTGAGCCCGTGGTATCACTACGGACGAGCCGGCCAAATTAGTGCGTCAGTATGGCTCTCTAACAGTGTTGAGACACGCACCCGGCCACTGTACCTAATATATTATAAATTAAAATTATCATTTTTATGTTCGGACCGAGATTAAAACCCGATACTTCTCGCTTCGTGGTAGGCTTATAAATCCACGAGGCTCTCAAGAATTAAAAAGATTCAAAGCTTAATATTATAAACACAAAAATATAACTCTAAACTTTGTTTCTTTTAATTTTTAAAATTTGTATTAGTTCTCTAATAAAGTATGCTGAAAAACTTTAAAAAACTTGGATAACATTTTCAAGCCATATAAGTTAATAAAATATTCCTATAGCTATTAAAGACAGGGATAGATTGAATTTAGAGTTATTATGATAAATAATATTAATATTATATTTATGGAGGTCCATGGGGAGGCCGATTACCAGCAGTGGACGACTTACGGCTGAAGTGATGATGACGACTATATAAATTATTTAATGCCATACTATAAAAAAAATATTTGTCGTGTCGTTTGTAGTGTATGAAAAAATTTGTTCACTGATTCTCATGCCCACCAGATATGCACACAAATTTCAAACAAATCAGTTGAGACGTTTCCGAGGAATTTGGCAACACGTGAATTATAATAGAAAATACATTATATATTATTAAATAAATTATTAAATTCGTCAATATCAAAGCATGTTTTATCTTAAACAAACGATGTTTTACTTCACCTTTTTGACCCTATATTTAACTTTTTTCTAAAAACACAAAGACTTGGAGACATGTTAATAAAAAAATTAAAAAGAATTGGTCGATAAATTACAAACGAATTCAATATTATGATGTACGGTAGTATGATATAGTCTAAGGACTTATTATTGGGGACATAAATCTTTTTGCATTGCCGTCTTATAGCAGGGGTGATGAATAAGGGTTAAGGATTCGATAATTTTGATACTGGATTTTATTGGGAGGTGTGAGAGCCATGCTGAAGCATATGCTGACGCACTAATTGGGCCATCTCGACCGAAGTGATATCACGAGCTCAAAGAATACTCATGTGTCTGTGTTTCGTGAAGTGAATGAGAATATCGGAGATACTTGAAATCATGCAGCTTAAGCATAAAAAGCCGGCAACACAACAAGCACAGGTTGTGGCGCGGTTGTCTGTGGATGGCGATGTTCTCTTACCATATAAGAAACTCACCTGCTTCGTTATCCGTTATACCATGAAACAATGATAAAAAATAGGGAATTTTTAGACTATAATTTACGTTCTATTTTAATTCATTAAACAGTTGCTAAATAAAGGCAAAAGGCGAGGCATATCCGACTAATAAATTCATTGGATAATTGTAGACAATTGTGTAAGACATATATTTGCTCAGTTTCTATTTCTACCGTCAGAAACTGTCAGATACTGTCCGATGGCTAACATATCGTTTGATTAAAATATCTTAGAGCCTCGTGGCTAAGTGGAGTTAAAAGCCTACCACGGTGCGACAGGTTCGATTCCTGTTTCGAATAAAATTTATAATTAATTCGGTATTTGATTTGGCTTGACAGTGGCTGGGTGAGTGTCTTAATGTTACCCATGGGATAGTTATGCTGATGCACTAATTATGCCGGCTTGTACGAATAAATACAAGGAACTCATAGAATACCAGTATGAAACGGTACTTGTTTCGCTGAGTGAGTGAGGATAGGGGTCTATAAAATTATAACACTTTAGTGGTGTTAAAAGCCGTCAACACATTCAAATCGCGGCATTTTGACTTAGACAGTTACATAGTCAGCTGTGTTATTCGCTTACAAACTATTATTTATAATAGCGTGACTCTATATGGTTTATTTATGGTACATAGAATCATAGAGTTATCTTGAGACCCTCGTGGCTCAATGGTCTTATAAGCCTACCACGAAGGGAGAGGTATTAGGTTCGAACTCCGCTTCGAAAAGATATTAAAAATTAACCTTTGTCAAGATCAGATAGTGTTTTATAAAGATCACTAATTTTTATCAAAGTTCGTATGACAAATCTTACCTATTTTGTTTAGTTTGACCTGATTTTAATAAATGGATAGTTATTATATTATATTATATATATTATATTGTTATGTTAATTATATAATTTCCTTCGATCAATTTTAATAAAGTATCAAAAGGATTTAATCCAAGAGGTCACATCGTTTGATAATATAATAGAACTCACCGCTACATCTTTTGTAAGTTTTTTTCATACCTTTTTGTCTGTTTGTCGTCGTTCTTTTGACACTGTGAGTTAAAAAGACTTAGTTGTCTTGTTAATTTTTTAAACAGTACTTGACTAGTCAGGCGGTTTAGGGAACTTTGAAAGAAACTAATACAATGAAAATCTTCAAGATTTATACTAACGTAGAAACATATTAACGATATGAAATAAATGTATCTTCAATATCAAAATGTATAACGCGCCAATCCCGAAAACAGCTGTACCGATTATGATATATTTTTTTAGACTACATCTCAAAATACGAGAATGGTTCTTACGCAGTGAAAAGTTTAAAAAAATTGTCTTAAAAACACTACTCCCATACAAACGTTTTGTTTTATTTAAAAGTAATTTGAACTTAAACACCATATAATAAAAGTCAATTGTTAGTGTAGAGATTCAGAGGAGGCAAACCAGTTAAGTCATATATAACTTAGGAAAGCCAGGACAAATTTTAATGACGTCTAATCTTGAATTACCATATTTTTTGCATTTTGGGTCTCTTATTTGGTAGGAGAACACCACCGTCTATGAACAACCATGCCACAGCCCGTGCATTGGTTGTGTTGCCAGCTTTTTCGCCGGCATAATTTCAAGGACCCTGCTGGCCAATGCTAGCTGGCCCAATTAGTGCATCATCTACGTGCGTACGTCATCTCGTGCTCTGGTACGGGTGTGACAGTGTTAAAACACTCGCCCGGCCACTGTCAATCCCTTTCAAATACCGAATCAATTATAAATTACATAATATCTTTTTTTCTTTAAACCAGAATCGAACCTGATACCTTTCGCTTACTAGTAGGCTTGTAAAACCACTTATCTACGAGGCTGTTATAAACATAATTAAAATTAAATTAAGAACTAACTATATAGTAATTACCATTTTGTATTATAAATTTCTTTCTAAAAAGTTGCACGCATAGACGAAATTGACTTGTCAAATGTGAAAAAATATACCAGGAACCCAGGCAATTGGTGAAAGTCTACATTCAACTTTATCCTTAAGGATTGTATCCTTAAGGATACAATCGCAAATTGTTTGGAAAACACTGGCTAATACTAATATTTAGGTGCGGCCTCGTTGTGGTGAATGGTGCGCGAATCTGTTATAGCGGGGAATGAGTGGCGGACTCTAAAATATTGGGAGACAACTGCCATTGCACAAATTCAGTCTTGGTTTTGCACTTGTGCAACACTGAAGACAACCACTCTGTAATCTACGCTCTGGTTATATTGTCGGATTTATTTTATAACATATGTAGTTTGGTAAGAAATCACCGCGGCCGCGACAAGTGACAATCATGCCACAATCCGTTATTTAATTGTGTTGGCGGCTTTTTACGCCGCTTAAGCTGTTTAATTTCACGTGCATATATCCTTTGTAGGCGATCTTTACAGCTCGCACCAAACCCGCGTTAAACTTTTATGGCTGTAATCAATGACTTATTCTCAAGTTTAAACAATGAACTATGTACTTCATACGTATGATTGAAAAAGTTTGCATTAATATTAAGTTCTATAAATTTTTCTTGGGGCGGAAAAACTCAACAAAGCTTTGTTTTCTTTGTAATATTTAGAGCGATAAATATATGTAGAAAATCAGTGCCAAACTATGATATAAAATCATAAATAATTATATATACATATATATCTTCAGCTCAAAGATTCGTCCTACAGAGGCATCCATCGCTGACCATCCATCAAGACGGACAGGCCGACAGAGCGACTCATCACGTTAATTTCAGTTTCTATTCACGGCCAGTGGGTAATTGATACAGGGAAAACTATGCGCTGCTTTGTTTGGTAACGCCTATGCCTTTCTTGATAAGAAGTTGGTTTTATTAAAAATAAATTACAACTTATTAATATATTTATAGAATCACTTCTTTGTAGATGGTCTTTTTGGCCTTCTTTGATTTTATTTTATGGAAATGGAGGCAATTGATCAGGAGGCTCAACTAGGATAAGCGGTCCTTTGCCCATGGGCACCCTCAGCTCCTGCTAGTCCGTACATGTGTCGCCAACCTTCAAAGGACTTCAAGTAGTTTTTCCATGAGCCTTCTTTTTTATGGTATGGCGGATAATGGAACTTTGGGTCTTCTATATGGTAAAAGAACACCGCGGCCCATGGACAACCGCGCTGCAGTCCACTCATTGGTTGTGTTGTCGGATTTCTACGCGTATAAACATCTTTTTAAATGCCTCCAATTTTACGCTGAGTATTCTGTAAGCCTGGTACCTCAGGCTACCCCCATTTTCTGCGTGAAATTCCACGATTCAATCTTAGTTATATTAGTAACATATGTGATTTGGATCCACTTGAATCTTGAGTATTCAATCATTAAATGCAATAGCTAGGTACCCGCTTATCCCGGGACGATGGTAATCCTCGCCCGGACGCGGTAATCCATCGGGAATCTGTCAACGTCACTGTCACACACGATTCCATCTTGAATTATAAAATTCCATTATTGTATTTTCTGTGGGAATCTATAAAGACAGGGATTTTTATGACACTCACCCATTTACTACTGTCTGTAAGTATACACACATGTACACAAATTATTTATTACATATAATTTGAAACATATTTTTTCTATAGAAGATATTTTTTTAAACTAACTCAACTTCACCAAAGATGATATTTAAGGTAACACTAAATAGTAAAAACGACAATTTCATAAAGTAAGACCTAATATAAACAAAATATAATAATTGATTTTAATATAAACTTATTATTGTAAACTAATCTAATCTAACCAAAGAAATGATATTTATATTTATTTAACAAGTACAAAACGCCAATTTTTTTATTCCATAGCGGACAACGGAGCAGATGGCTCTTCTATATGGTAAGATACCGCTGCCCATGAACAACCGCGCTACAGTCCGCGGAATGGTTGTTTGGCGGCTTTTTACGCCATTTTACCGGTTTTTAAGGGCCTGTGTTATCCTCACTCACTCTTCGAAAGACAGTACAAGTACCGTTTCACGCTGAATTTTATGTGAGCCCGTGGTATCACTTCGGATGAGCCGGCCTAATTAGTGCCTCAGCATATGCTTCAGCATGGCTCTCCCACGTGTGTGACAGTATTGAAACACTCCCCCGGCCACTGTCAAGCCTTTCCCAAGATCGAATACATTATAAATTAAATTATAAGTTTTCGGACCGGGATTCAAACCCAATATATCTCGCTTCATAGTATACACTCTACACTTTTAAAACCATTAAGCTGTGAAGCTATATGTAAAGATCTAAAATAAACAGAAATATGAATTGATTTGAAATATAATGTCACATAAAAATGTTCATATTTTTTAAACTAACCTAAACAAAGCGATATTACACTGGCATAATTGTGATCGTTAAACATTGAAGCCAAAAATAAGAAGAAGGCGTTATTTGAGATCTAAGTAACAAGTTAACGCCAATTTTAATATGTAGAGACCAATTTTAAACAGAGAGAGAATTTTTATTTTTATGACAAAAAATAATCATTTATTTTCTCTCATAAAGGTATATTTTATCCTTAAATTAAAACAAACAAATTTATCAAACATGTCGAGATCTTTGAGAAGGGAGTCTGTACTAGGCTCGAAACCAGTATGACAGAATCTCTAGGTTCCCACTTCTCAACCGTTTTTTTTAAGAAAAACGTTGGCTTACGAACTGGAGATTCACCTAGCCTCTTGCAGGGCCGTGGATGCGTTGCCGGCCTTTAAGGGATAATACGCTCTTTTAAAGATCTACAAGTCGTACTAGTTTGGAAATACGTCTTCAGGAAGCTGCCCGTAGATTTTTGAGGTTAACAAGTAAACTGTAAACTGTACAAAAGAGATTCAAAAAATGCATTTTGAGTGTGCGTGTCTCTGTTTGTGTATTTGCGTATGAATTGAGTTATGTGTCTGTTTCTGTTTATATATGACTAGCGGTCATAATTTTGCCAGTACCATAAGAATTTAGTGATAGTATGTGTGACTTTGTAAGCGTATTCATCAATGTCAAAGTCAGCCTATCTCCAGTGACGTTCATGGCATCTAACGATCCGAATAGGGGAGATCAGGCAGTGTCAAAAAGATAATCGGTCACGGTTGCCATGGCAACTCAAACTTACACCCATCGTCTTTATTATGTGACATTTTAAAATGTCTATGACTCTGACTTTTAGAACTATAGATCTATTTCTTCAATAGTGAAACAGTGGCAATTTTACTTGAGTTTTATTAATTTCTTTTAATCAAATTTCACTGAATTTTATGATTTTTCTTTAACTGTACACACTGTAAATTTATTTATATAAAACTCCCCTGAAATTGTAAATAATCTCGAACACTTTTTGAAAATTATATAAAAAACAAACTTACTGTTGCAGTTTCCAAAACTAACTTAAACAACGAATTCGTTAAAGTTTAAAACTACTATATATGTGTATGTTAATAAATATGATAAAAATTTTTTTTAAGAAAAATAAAAATTCGCTGACGTCATGTATTCCATAATTCCATAGTCTCCTGACAAAGGTTACGCAATTATAATATCCTATAAATTATGAGTTTTATAGTTTTATGTAGGTATTAAGAAAGTTAGAAGTGGTAATAAAAATGAAACTTACGCTGCAGCCATTTGTTTTGGAGAAAACACGGCGCCATATTATGCAACAGCCTTAAGATTATTGGAAGAATTGTTTTATGTTTGATGCACTGGGAATGCAGACACAATTCGGTACTTGTTTTTCCGATGCACTTTAAACTCTTGGCTTACTTCTGAATGTTAGACACAAACATGTTTATTTCAAATAGTTATTCCTATAAGTACCCATTCCTTAAAGGGCGGCCATGCACCCGCGGTTCTGTAGGAGCTAGGGATGTCCATGACCGGAGGAACCTAGATGCCACCATTTCCATATAAAATGATATATCTGAGACAAGAAAGCTTTGTTTTAATTGTTTTTATGTTCTATTTTTAATACACAATACTAAAGAACAAAAAAAAACAAGAAAGTATGAGGAAAATTTGAAAAAGGGTAGCACTCGGCTGTATGCCCATAAAAAGTTTTTTTTTTGTATAGTGGAGAACGAAGCAGGATACGCTTTTATGGTAAGAGATCACCGTTGCCCATGGTCAACTGCTCCACAAATAACCCTTTGGTCGGCTCTTTACGGTTTTTCAGCGGTATAACTTCAAAGGCTTCGATATCCGTATTCAGTAAGCGAAACACAATACAAGTACCGTTTAATGCTAAGCATTCTTTGTCTGATATTCCAAGAAGCATCTGTAACATGAAAACTAGAGTTTCTAGAAAAACTTTATAAACAAAAAAAAAATTTTGAACAGAGTTATCAAATATACCATATACAACGCACCCGCGGGCAAGTGCTAGGGGTGGCCATGGGCGGAGGCCTGCTTACCCTTGGTGAGACACTTACTTTTTTGTCACCATTTAAATAAAAAAACATTATATTGCCAATAATTAACAAACAATTTGATTATAATTATAAGAACAAAATGAAATTCTTAGCTCAATACAATCATTTGATTTCAATGCATCTGCAGACGTTCCTTTTTAATTCGGGTATATGACTACAACACATCAGTCACCGTCAGACACAGAGCCGCCCTATCCAATCATTAATATTTGTGGGGTGACTTAATTTAAAGATGTGAGGGAAATAAAACCGACAGCCTGAGTTTTTGAACTATATATTAATTTAAGGCGGAATTTTTAACTTGACACATGAATTTGTTAAATAAAATAATTATTGTGTTTTTGTTATAGGTGGGTTTCCTATATGGTACATACTAATATAATTCATATACTAAGTCTGTTATTAGAGTAGTAAGTCAATATTGTTAAAGTAAATACTATGTATCATTGCTGTTTAGAGAAAGAGATCTATTAGTTAGAGCCTAGATGTAGGCTATAATAAGGCGTATGACGCCAGTCAACGTCATGAAACTGTGTTGCATTGTACCATTTTAAAATTGAACCACAACCTGCCCCAAAACACAGGTTCACTCATAAAAATGTTCCGATATTGATTATCCATACAATGTTATTCCTAGACTCCACAGAATAATATTTTACTATCCCCACACATGCACGGAACACACATACATATGCCGCACACATGTGACTCTCAAGAAAAATTCTAGCATCGCGAGTTTTTCTTAAGAACAGAGCCTCTGCAGAGTCGGCTATGTATTTATTTTACTATATTTTTGAAAATTTCTAAAATATAAAATTAAATCGCGTAAGTTTCACTATTTATAATTCGAGCATGGCTGAATTGATTTGGGTGAAAGTTGGTGGCGACAGAGCTTAGAATCTCTTATCTTAATAAGAATCTTAGAACAGAATAGATAGATAGATATTTTATACATTTATGTATATATATATATACCTACTGTAGTTTTTTATACACTATATTTAACAAAAAAAGGTACATATTTTAATATAATTTAAAAGTTTATTTAAAAAATACTTACAGTGTAGGACGTAGGTACAATTAGAATATTCATTTAAATTATTTTTTTTACGATTATTGAGGTATAAAATAGTTTTTTATACTCCATGGAGATAGAGGTCTCTATTATATTTAATGAATTGTAATAAAAAACATACAATATAAATAGTTTTTATTGCAATTATAAGGAAAATTAAACATTGATTATCTTGGCAAATAAAGGCAATATATTAGAATTTTTTTTGATATACTATACTTTTACTATTTAAAAAAGTTCCATGGTTTAATTAATTTTAATGGTTTTAATTTAAGAATCAAATTGTACAGATAAACTTTACTGCAATTACAAAGACTTACGTATTAGATATTACAGTTAAATCACTTTGATACATAAATGTGATGATTTTTTTTAATTTTAAGGTAATAAACTTAACAGATATATATTAAGATCCTTAATATATATGTCATGAATAATCATTTTTAGTAAACTTCCTAGTAAAAAAAAATCTTTTTAGTAAAAGTAAACGTAAATATAAAATAACATCGGCTCTATACATTTTTCGCGACCTGCACACCTACATACGTACATCAAATGTCTCCTTCTAACGCTATACATTAGACAGGGAGGTGCGAGTTTAGGACCAACATTTTATATGTTGGCCGGGTCATGGATATAAAAATCGTTTTTCTCTATATTCTCTATAATATAAGGCATTAGATCTTCAATAATATGAAATTATTGCTCTGTTCTTATCTTAAGAATGTTATTAGATAGAGACAGGAAGTATAATGATATTTTTATCTCGAACAAAGAATTAAGAAATATATCATTTTACAGTGGAAGATATAAATCATTTATTACTATAGGAAATTGAATTTCCTATAGAGATAAGATTTTTGGAAAAAAGTTTGCACCTTATTAGCAAATAAAACCATTTTAAAAGACAAAATTTTAAAATTAAATTTAATGCTACCACCATATATTCCTATATTTAACATCCTAGAACTTTTTTCTATTACATAATAAAAAATATATTTTGTTGTCATTCAATGTGATTCAACCTTTTATTAGAAATAAGGTAAATTATAACTAAGATCTTAGCTTTTAAATAGAAAACAAATTAAAACCCATTATTTCAGGCTATACCTATGCACACACAGACAGGCATAAAATGCTTTTTTATCGTGTACTGAAATCCTCGCAGTCTTATAAGACTACCATGAAACTAAAGGTA
Organism: Delias oraia; assembly: GCA_018230265.1. Classification (NCBI taxonomy): domain Eukaryota; kingdom Metazoa; phylum Arthropoda; class Insecta; order Lepidoptera; family Pieridae; genus Delias; species Delias oraia. The sequence continues at coordinate 39,730 of DWCF01000234.1, read as the reverse complement.
TAGGTTTGATCCTCGGTCTCCTGTACCCCGGTACCCGGACTCGGGGCTTGTCAGTGGCCGGAGTCTTTACACTGTTTTACCGTAGGAAAAGCCACGCTGATTACCACATACTGACACAAATTAATTGGAATAGCTTGTCTAAAAAAATACCAGAGGCTCACTGTGTTTCGATGACTGAGTGTGGATATCGCAGGCTCTTGAAATTATACCACTTAAACAGCGTAAAAGCCGTCAACACAACAAAAGCGTGGATTTTGGCGGCCGCTACGGGCAAACTTAATCTCTTACCATAAATGATACACGCCAACTCCGTTACCTATAAAATAAAAAGAAAAAAATAATCAAATAATATATAACGTTTACTATATTCTTATTTTTAGTTATTATATTCTTTATCGTATAAATAAAATGTTCTATATAATAGCCAGTTTATTTAAAACTCATAATGTATTTATCTACAGAAGTATGGAATTGGAGCGTGCTAAGAAATTTTTCTGAGAGCTTATTTCAGCGTCTGAATGCATCGAGCCTCTTAAAGAAAATTGTTAATATTTTGGAGACTAGTAATGCCTCCGGGTGCCGGCATAATAGAATTTCTAATACAGCTGAAGTATCTTTAACTACTCAGTAGACATGGCTCAGTCCGTTACGCCTACCGTGTCTGCTTCACGTGAGTTTTTTTTATGGTACTGCGGACAACGGAGCAGGCGGGTCTTCTGTATGGTAAGAGAACACCGCCGCCCATAGACAACTGCGGCACAATCCGCGGATTGGTTGTATTGCCGGTTTTTTACTTCACTTAAGCGGCATTTTTAGGGTCTTCCGATGTCCTCATTCACTCTGCGAAACACAGTACAAGTACCGTTTCACATTGAGTTTTCTGTGAGCCCGTGGTATCAATTCGGACAAACCGGCCTATTTTATTCGTCAGCAAATGCTTCAGAAAGACTCTCCCAGATGTCAAGCTCTTCCAGAGACCGAAAAAATAATAAATAAAATTATAAATTGAATTATAATTTATAATTGTCTGGACCGGGATTCGAACCTGATAACTCTCGCTTTATTGTGAGCTAATAAAACTATTAAGCTACGAGGTTCTTGAGTTATAAATAGTTTAACACGACTTTCTTTTATATATATAGATTTATGGAATATTTGTCCAACAGCACTGCCAACAAAAAGATGGTTTGGATTATGCCGCGTGGTCACGGCCACGGGGCACAATGACCATCAAACAAGGCTATGAGGTGAGCTTCTATTCCGGCTCCATGTAGTAGTAGTAGTAGCTCCGTAGTAGTAGATAGTAGTAGCCCTCGAACTACTTCTAACCGGGCAATAATAAATGTAGCACCCTTTTATCATCTTACATATAAACATCATATTGTGGCATTTATTTTCAAACTAACTTTTTGGAGACATCAAGTATCTACATCTGAGTTTAATGTAAAAAAAAATCTTTTTTGCACAAAATTATTTGTTTTTAAATCAATTATTGAAGTATACATACAATCCCTATAACTTTAATAATTTATATAACAGAATAATATTGGTCGGGGTCAGAAAAACGATTACTATTCCTTATGGGCCAGCAATACATCCGCAGCTATGGGACTTCGTATGTCCATTTGCGAACCGCCTATCTCAAGACCCTGCTACACATTTACCACTAGTTTTTATATATAAAATCTGAATATAATCCTTTTCTTTTTAATCAATTCTAGTTTATCATTTACACTTAGCGATCATTAACTATTGCCTTGATTTGACCCCCGCAACCCTAGATTTGTGGTAAAGTAATAGACTGTAGTAATAGTAGACTGTAGTCACTTTTCATAACGGAAGGTAGTAGTCAGATTATAATATAAAGCCTTATTTCGTAAATCATTATGAGGGGTCACCTATAAAGTAAGAGAACACCGCCGCCCATGAACAATCGCTCTATAGTCCGCGCATTGTTTGTGATGCCGGCTTTTTACGCAGCTTAAGCGTCATTTTTAAGGGATTCCAATATCATCACTCACTCTGAGAAACACAGAATAAGTACCGTTGCACGTTGAGTATTCTGTGAGCCCATGGTATCACTTCGAACGAATCGGCCAAGCTCCCCCACGGGTTCGACGATATTAAGAAACTCGCCTGGCCACTGTCAAGCCCTTCCAGAGACAGTACCTCTCACTTCATGGTATACTATTAATACCATTAAGCTACGAGGCTCTCAGAATATACAGTTTTATTTGGACGTATTTTACCAATGGTTTCGTCCTTTAAGTTGGCTGTCTTATAATGTATGAATCTCACCGCGGGGGAGCGATTGTTTGATAAAGAGTCTCATTTGCAATGTGTCGCATCCAGGAAACACCCTACACAGCTCACACTTCGTTCTCCATGCATTTTATGCCACTAATATCCAAGCCAATCACTTTATCAGTTCAGCTCAATATTTTTTATATTTGGTAGCGTGAATCCCCTAAACTGTTTTGAATTGTAAAGGAATTATACGGTCAGTTTTTTTATAGTGTAGCGGATAACGGAGAAGGTGGGTCTCCTGTATGATAATAGAACACCGCCGCTTATGGACAAATAATTACACCACAGTCCGCGCATTGGTTGAGTTGCCGGATTTTTATGTCGTCTGATATCGTTCTTTATTCATCGAAACCGATTAATATCAGCATGACTCATGGGAGTTCTCAGTCAGCGGTGAGACACTAGCCACTGTCAATCCCTTCCAAATACCGAACAGATTATATATTTTTTTGTTTGGACCCAGATTCGAACCCGATACCTCTCACTTCGTGTTAAGCGTATAAAAGCACTTACACCGACTCGACCAAAGTGATACCATGGGCTCACAGAATACACAGAATACTAAGCGTGAAATGGTGCTTGTACTTTGTGTCGCAAAATAAGTGAGGATTTCGGAGGCCCTTAAAAGTGCCGCTTAAGCGGCGTAAAAATCCGGCAAAACAACCAATGCGTGGACTGTGGTGCGGTTGTACTCGGGCGGCAGTGTTCTCTTTCCATATAGGAGAACCATCTGCTCCGTTTTCCGAAATACTATAAAAAAACTTAGCTACGAGGTTCTCGAGAGGCACTATTATACTTTCATTATAGTCTTAGTTTTCTTATTCTAAAATAAAGCAGGTTCCGTTTATCCTAAAACTCTAAAGTGGGTCAGAAAAACAAGTTTGTTACGTGAGCAGTTTACGTCAAAATTTGCCATTAACGGCGATAGATGGCGTTGTTCTAAAAGATTCCGCGGACGTTGACACGCATTTCTCTTTAACGACCGCTTGGAGCTTTTGAAATTTTATATTTTATACAATGTTATGTATGTTTACGTGATATTTTTATGTTTATATACAGAAAATAAATAATATATAACAAATTCGAAGAAATAATTTTAAAAAGGCGAACATTAAAACCAAAAGAAAACAAACACAGAAAAATAATATCTGAAACCAGTATAGACATAATGTATAAAGTGGTTAACTACCAAAAAAAAAAACTTTATTTTTTATGGGTTATAATGGTTTATAATTAAAAATTATTTTAAAAGATAAATAAAGCCATAAAGAATTTTAATGAAAGAAGAATAACCCAAACAAAGTAGAATATAAATGAATGAAGGAGAATTTTCCCGAAAGGGGCCGAATAAATTAACTTTCTAACAGTAGATAATAATTAAAAAGTAAATTAATATTAAACAATGCGCGGACTGTGCCGCGGTAGTCCATGAGCGGCGGTGTTCTCTTAGCATTTCTGTTGCCGATATGCTCACTCACTCATGGAAACAGTAGAAGTTCCGTTTCACGCTGAGTGTTCTGTGAGCGCCTGGTTTCACATCAGACGAGCCGGGCCAATTAGTGCGTCAGCATATGCTTCAGCATGTCTCCTACGGGTGCGACATTATTAAGACACTCGCCCGGCCACTATGAAGCCATTCCAGAGATCGAATAAAATACAATTGTTCGTACCGGAGTTTGAACCTGATACCTCTCGCTTCAAAGTTGGCTTATTAAACCACTTAGCTACGAGGCTCTCAAAGTTGATTTATTTATGTTAATGGTTTTTATTATTTATTATATTTATATATATATTTATTGTATTATTAATGATATTTTTTATTATTTTTCAATCCATCTATGTATTCTAGTATAATGTCTTATATATTACCTGTTGCTAAGGTTATCTTATGCTTATTCATTATTATCTTGCTTACTTCTGAAGCCTTTTAAGTAGTCTTTTCATTCTATTTACTTCTTTACGAAAATTTTCTGTAAATAAATATTAGATTAAATAATATAATTCACTGTATTAGCAAAGGGTGAAGTGTGATAAATGCGTATCAAGAAAATGGTAACTTTCCGGCCATCGCCCGCAAACTAAAGGCTCGATCAGTTAAATTAAATTCTGGGACCGTTTTGGGCGTTATCTTTGATAAATTAATTTGTAGTGGTAGCTGTATTGTGGTTTATTTAAACTATGACATCCTATGCACCCCTTTGCTGTTCAAACAATGTATGATGTAGATTGAATATTATATATATATATATATATATAGCATAGAGGCCCTTGAAATTATGGCGCTTAAGAAGCGTAAAAAGCCGGCAACTCAGAAATCGTGGATTGTGGCGCGGTTATTGGCAGCGGTGTTCTCTTACCATATAGGAGACCCACCTGCTCCGATGTCCGCTATACAATAAAAATTGGGGGACAACTGTTTCCATAGAATTTTATTAACGTTAAATAAACCTTTTTTTCTAATAGACAAAGTTATAATACTAAAAAAATTTAACTGCCAACAGAGATAAGATAAGATAAGATGGAGGATAAGAGGAGGATATGATGAGAGGAGCCCATGAGCGGAGAACTACATATCCTAGGTGAGCCTCTTGCTCGTTTGCCACCGTTTCCTTAAAAAAATGTCTAGAAAGCATTAGAATAATTAGTATTGTTTGGGTTCAAAATCCATAACCCTATCAATGGCAAAGTTAAATGAAACAGACTCTCCCAAAACTAATATTTTACATAAGAACAATTGTAATTTAGTGTGACCACCGTCGCAAACCGTGCGTTATTAATGCATCTCGGACGTCCGCTAATTTATTAGATGGTCACCCCAACACTGTTTTGATTTATCGCGGGGTCCAAAAATTGGCCAAGTGCTTCCTGGTTTCAAGTGACTTCTTGCAAATTTGCTCTTATCGATTTACTGATAATATTGGTGATATTTTTTCAATATTTGTGAATTACTATTAGAATATAATTTTGCACCCGTGGGTGAGCCATGCTGAGGCATATGCTGACGCACTAATTAGGCTGGCTCGTCCGAAGTGATACCACGGGCTTACAGAATACTGAGCATGAAATAGTAATTATAATTTAAACAGTACTTCTACTGTGTTTCGCTGAGTGGGTATATCAGAAGCCTTTAGAAATGTCGCTGCAGCGGCGTAAAAAGCCAAAAAAAATGCGCGGACTGTGCCGCGATTGTCCCTAAGCGGTTGTCTTTAACCATATAGGAGACTCACCTACTCTGTTGTCGGCTATACCATAGTAAAAATCGCACTTGATCAAAATTTGTTATTATTACATTCATATTTAGACATGTTTATAACAAACCATTTATAACGGTCTTAATAACTAAAATTACAGACTTTTCACGAACACGCCTCAGATTTGAGATAAGATGCCTAAAAATTCAGGCTATATTTATACAGGCAGTATATCGTTAAGATTCTGTGTAGTATAACCTACAATTTACTTCACAGCAAAAAACAGACACAAATACAGGCAAACAAGCAAAAGGCTCACCTGGGATAACCGCTATCGCTCATGGATACAACTAGACCCTTGATATTCCGCGAGTGCGCTGCCGGCCGATTAGGGATAGCTACGCTCTTTGTGTAGGCCTCCAAGTGGTATTGATTAAACACACCTCTCCATACAGCTGATACCACAGAGTGTCTAATAAAAACCTTACCTAATTTATGTCTTTCCAGGCCAAGATGACAACGGGTGATGGGACGATTCATCAGAAGACAGATGATAGACTGGGTCATCATCAGTCTATGAGTCAGATGCTGTATGGTACCGGGCTAGGACCTGGTCGATCAGGTATGGTTGATTAAACTTATATATGTATATGAACAATTTTAATTTTTTCTATCTTTGGACGGCTTTGACAGTGGCCGGTCGAGTGCCTTAACACTGTTACACCTCCGAGAGAGCCATGCTGAAGCACAAGTCGAACCGAGTCATTTGAAATAATATAATGGCCTTACAGGATACTCAATCTCTTTCTTCAATTATAACTGTACGGACCGGTATTCGAACCCGACATCTCTTGTTTCATGGTGGATAAAGCTTTCAAATAAATTACCAATTAATTTATATAAAGTACTAATCAGTGTAAAATGTCTTGTTTCGTTCTTATTGTATGTCTGATATTCCAGGGTCATCTTCATCGTCTCCCGTGGGGGGAACTAACGCGGGTAGCGGTCTCCTCGTAGTACCACAGCCTTTAGGCAAGGGTCCCACCAAGTTACAGCCCCTGCATGCCCATGCGCGGAAGTATCATTGCAAAATGTGTCCTCAGGTTTGTAATCTATAAAATTAAAAACATTAATTTCATGTGTTTTATCGCCCAAGGTTTATTTTAAACTTCTATTATTTAACAAACTTTAATTTTTATTTTTTATTTTTATATTTAATTATTTTATTTACAAATATACTCTCATATAGGCTCATTTTCTGTTTATATTTTTGTATTATAAAAATTCAAACAGTTATGAAGCATATAAGAAATACTGACTGCACTTCAAAGGCAAAGTTAAATATTTATCTATATTTTATAAATATCTATTTCATTTACAAGAATATTATTATTTTAGCTCTTACATAAAAAACATTAATTTATAATTATTAATCTATAATAAAACCAAAAGACTTCACTTAGTCAAATCGAATCGAAGAATATATTGTTTATGGTATAGCGGACAACTGAGCATGTGGGTCTCCTGTATGGTAAGTGAATAGCGCCCATGGACAACCGCGCCACAATCCGCGTATTGGTTGTGTCGTCGCCATTTCACGCCGCTCAAGCGGCATTTTTAAAGGCCCCCCTATATCCTCATTCACTCAGAAAAACACAGAGAAATACTGCTTCAAGTAGATCTACCATTTCACGCTGAGTATTCTGTAAGCCCGTGGTATCACGAACGGTCAGCAGTCAAGTGACTCGGTTTTATTTTTTTATACTGTGTTTACAATATGTTATATATTAATGTTATATTTGATCGTCCAGATTTCAAGCGAGTGTATCCTAAACTCTACAACTTTGGATTTTTATTGTATAAATTGCACAATCAGTGTGGCGCGGTTATCAATGGGGGTTATCAATATATTGTTTTGAATGAAATCCGATTCACTATCATCACCAACAGCTGCAGGATGTCCACTGCGGGACATAGACCTCCCCTTTGGATTTCCATGTATACCTATCGGAAGCGACCTGTATCCAGCTTCTTCCAGCGACCTTTTTAAGGTCATCTGTCCATCTTGTGGGTGGACTTCCTAGGCTGTGCTTGGCAGTACGTGGTCTCCATTCTAGCACTTTTCCCCATCGGCCATCTGCAAACCGATTAGCAAAGAATAAATTAATAAACAATCGTATTGAATATGGCGGCGGTTGCGAAATGATAATGAGCCCGGCGGCTGTCACTCATCAAAATTCAATTCGTCAAGTGTACGGTTCGCAGAAACGATCGGCGACATTTTTTAAAATTTTATTTAATTATGTTTTGTCTGATTGAAAATTTAGCGGCCTTAAAAGAATGTTTGTATAGGCTCATTATTATTTCAATAATATTTTGTTAATATATAACACACAAGCTAACATTTTTAATTTAATTTTCTTGTTCAAAGTATTTAAGCTGCATACTCTTTTATGGTATAGCGGACAACAGACCAAGACTGGCTAAGTCTTGTATTTGGGCCACACTAGTTAGATGGAAGTCTGTCTCTGTCACGCCAAAACTACTAAGCGGATAATAACAAAATTATGAAATAATTTAGGTCCTACGTTAGACGAACAAAAAAAAACTATACGTAAATAAGAAAAAGTGTCATGTAAATTGGAACCGATAGATGGCGTACCTAGACATCTATAGATCCTTCGATCCACTAGTTAAAAATTTTATTGAATTTACATGATTCTGCTGACTTTACATAGTCCTGCAATTATTAATTCTCTATTACGTTTTTGCTCGTCATAACAGATTTTCTAATGCTGATCTTATTCAAATTTCAGAAATTCTAAAACACTACCAACCTAAGCCGTATAAACTATAAAAAAAAATTGATGAGATTACTTAGCTATCATCATTTCAGCCGTAAGACGTCCATTGCTGAACATAGGCCTCCACCTTGAAGAATGGGTGTTTGCCATGATCGGCACGCTTGGCAGGCGTGTTGGCGATCGTAGTTCAGTTATATAGTCCGCGGAGGACGCTGCTGCCCGCCCTCCTGTATTCCCTTCGTCGCCTCTTACGATACCCACGGGATGATTTGGGGAAGCGCAATTCTAAGCCGGCGCTTCACGGCGCACTCAGCTATGGCTCCATTGATTATTAAAAAAAAACTAAATCTAAAGGATTTTTTCACATACAAACATAAACAGTCACTGATTATACAAAATGACCTTTTCTTTGTACAAAAAAGCAGCGCTTAATCAAAACGGTAGCGCTGGAATGTCATCGCAAAAATGTCGACTACCGAAACTCCACTGACCGACAAAAAGTCGCATCGGCTAATACTTATTGCATTTGTGTAAATTCTCGCATTCCAGAGACGGGCTCTGGCTTTGCCACTGCCGATTCAGAGGTCCGCAACTTTGATTCGCTAATTATTGACATTTTTAAATCAATTTTTGATATACACATGATTCAATGGGATTTGTAATTATAAAAAACCTTTTTTATTTATTACATATACATAAAATAAAACCATTTATTATTATTTATGTTTCTTTAGTAAATTAGATAAATAATTATTTTATTTTTTAACACAAATAACAAATATATATAATATTTATACATAGTAATGCATTTTGCTTCCATAATGTTTTATAAATACATATATATAATTTAAAAATAATTACAAATTATTTGTATGATAAATGACTTATGATGGAATTTTGATATGTGAGATCTAATTTAATTTAAAATATAGGCGATAACTCAAAAACATAAAAGCGGATTGCGGCGCGGTTGTATATGGGCCATGGGCAGTGATCTCTTATTATAAAGCCTGTCTCTTGCCCATGGGCAGTGATCTCTTATTATAAAGGATCCGCCTGTCTCGTTGTCCATTATAAAACAAATATTTACGACAAACTAGACCAACTGTCATAGCGGATATGACTAATGTGAAAAATAAATCTTACATATATGTAAGTTACTCATATGTAAGATATACTATAAAATACACACAAAAAGACATAAAAGTAATCTTGTCTGGTCAATTCCCGACACGAGAATTTAATTTTAAAATCTAATTCCAAAATGTTACCAAGTCCTGCTCATCTTTAGAAATGGCCGACAGTCGCCAAAAATGCAGCTCCGCAGAACTAACTGTTTTTTAATTATCATGTCCCGTCGCCCAAAATTCTTCCTCATTTCGTCTTCGGCGCTTGTGTTGATGCCCTTTGAGAGGTCGATTGATGAATGCCGATTTGAAGGGGACAGTTTTATTGATCCGAGCACGTCCTAGCTGAAATCCTTTTAGGTAACATAATTGGCATTTCAACCTTTGTAATCTGATGGCTAGATCACTTTTACAATACTCACATATTATAAACTTAGAATCTTTTGAAATTACAGTGCTTAAGCGACGTAAAAAGTGAGTACCCATGCTGAAGCATATGCGGACGCACTAATTGAGCCGGCTCGTTAGAAGTGATACCACGTGCCCACAGAAAACTCAGCGTGAAATGGTAGTTGTATTTGAAACGGTGCTTCTACTGTGTTTAGCTAAGTAGGTGAGGATATCGAAGGCCGTCTTAAAAATGCCGCTTAAGTGGCGTAAAAAGCCGGAAACACGACCAATGCGCGGACTGTGACGTGATTGTCCTTTGGTCGCCGTGTTTTCTTACCATATAGGAGACATATGGTAAGAAACGAGAGAGAGAGTGGAGAGACATGCTTCAGCATGGCTCTCTCACGGGTGCGGCATTATAAACCCGGCCCGAATAAGTAATAAATTAAATTATAATTGCTCGGACCGGAATTCGAACCCGATAGCTCTCGCTTTATGATAAGAAGTCAGTGAACAACTTTAGCTACGAAGCTTTTAACTGATTGTCAAAAAGAAGGTTAATAAATAATTTTTCATATTCCGTTAGCCATATACATCGATGGAGAGTAGAATATTCTAGAAGATAAGTAGAACCGATAATCACTAGTTATTTATCCTGTCTCGACTCAACCATTAAGGTCCCTAGGCGTCCAAAAATCGCCATCAACACCCTAAGATCATCAGAGAATTTTATTCCAGCCGCAATTGTCATTCAAATATAAACCTAATCTTAATAACCTAAGATTGAATTTCATACACCATGTTTGAAGGGTGAGTTTTCAATAAATGCATTTGAAATAGAACTTTATTAGAATACGTTAGAGTTATATTATGATTGTTGTTGCGAAGTGTGACTAAGGGTGACAATTTGTCACGAAATAAAAGGTATCATAAGACGGTTTCCGAAACATGTGGGGACTTTTTTAGCAGTCATTCCGATTTTCAAGGATTTATTGGTTTCTTTCGTTGTATGATGTGTTTTGGACACGAGACTAAAAGTCTACAAGTACACATAATTCTTACTTGTAAAATAAATGATAAAAATAATTAATAATAAAATAATCTTGATTTTAAATTGTCCGACACTATTGTATTAATAAAAATATATATAATTTCTTTATAACATACAAATCTATAATAATAAACTCACGTCTGAGAGATCTTTAAAATTTGTAAAAAATCTAAAATTCTTGATATTGGACGAGTGTATTGACACTATATATGCTGACGCGATAGTAGACGCAGGCTCATCCCAATTAATACCATAGACTCACAGAATACAAGTGCGAAATATTACCGGTATTGTTTCGCTAAGTGAGGATATCGGAGAAAATTCTCAAGCAATGGCTTGATTGAAAATAATACATTTTTACCTCAAACTGGGGATCGAATCTGATACCTCTTGCTTTGTGACATTAAACCACTTAGAAGGCTCTTAAAAGATTATTTTTATTTGCAGTGAGTTTTGGCACACTAATATTTAGTACACGGACCCCATTGTAAACTAATTATATAAAGTAATAAATAACGAAGACAGCAATGAAATAGATATGACCATTGCAAGTATTCATAATCGAATAAACAAAAATAATAATTAAAAATATAAAAGTCAGTGTTGCCAGCTGATGCACGCACACTCGCAATTAAGACTTGTCACGGAAACTACTTGGTGTGGCCACAAAAATGGCGAATGGCAAATGTAATACTTTTTTGTTTGATCTGGGTCTCCTATATGGTAAGAGAACACCGCCGCACTTGGACAACGGGTTATGTGCCCGCGCATTGGTAATGTTGCTGGCTTATAACGTCACTTAAGCGACATTTTTAAGGGCCTCCGTTTTCCTCACTCACTCTGCGAAACACAATACAAGTACTGTTTCACGCTGAGTATTCGTCGGTGATCCTACGGCTCGCCCCAAAAGTCCGCGTGAAGCTGTAGAGGCCTTATGCCGACAGCGTTAGTCATTTCAAAAAAAAGCTAAGTTTTCTGTGTGCTCGTGGTATCACTTCGGATGAGCCAGCCCAATTAGTGTGTCAGCATATGCTTCAGCATGGCTATCACACGAGTTTAATTTTTAATTATTAATAGTTGTTTTCTTTTTATTTCTATTGCAAGATGTCTGACTATATATGACATTACCGTCGCCTATGGACGATCGCGTTTGAACTTTTTTAAGAACAATAAAAATATGAAGGAATGTTGTTACAGTTTTTGAATTTAGAATGTTTTTGGTAAATATAAAAAATAAACAAATAATAAAAATATTGTTATTAAATATTTCTAAAATCAACAATAATTCTTGTTGTGGGTCTCCCAGATGATAAGAGAAAACAGCCGTCCTTGGATCATCAATAATCTGAGGATAGGATCACCTTAGGATGTGTTGCCGGCTTTTTACATCGTTTAAGCGCTATAATTTCACGGGCCATCACTTTCAGAGAAACACATCAATAAATATAAAATAAATAAGGCTTTTAATTTTTTTATAAATAAAATTAAATATTTTATGCATTTTAAGATGTCGCCTATTCCCTAACCACGCAAACCATGCAAGCGTTAGACACTGCATGCATGAAAATATTCATATAATCGTGACAGTTGCGGTCCGTCTAGATGTGAAGATAAATAATCATTTAATAATATTCAACAGATAACTATCATTTCTTACAAATATAACTGACCCGTGGAAACTCTTTTTATTTTATAAACGGAGGCAAACGAGCTGGAGGCTCACCTATAAACGCTCTTCCGCCCATGTTCACCCCCAGCCCTTTCTCATCTAAAAAAATCGTATCTAAGTGGTATAGGTCTACCATAAAGCGAGAGGTATCGGGCACAAATCCCGCACCGGACAAATATATTTTAAAATTAACTTATAATTTATTCAATATCTGGAAGGGCTTGAGACTGGTCAAGCGACTGTCTTAATACTGTCACACCCGTGGGAGAGCCATGCAGAAACAAATGCGGATGCTGTAATTGGGATGGCTCATTCGAAGTGATCATCGGGCTCACAGAATATTCAACGTGAAATAGTAGTTGTACTTGAAACGGTGCTTCTACTATGTTTCGCTGAGTGAGTGAAGATATCGGAGCCCCTTAAAAATACCGCTTAAGACAACCAATGCGCGGAATGTGGCGCGGTTGTCCATAGGCGGCGGTGTTCTCTGACCATACAGGAGACCCACCTGCTCCGTTGTCCGCTATATAAAAAGTCATAATGAAAGGATTATAATTATAAAAACAAAGTATTATTTAACTAATTGTAACGTTTAAGGCTTTATCAATGACAACAGACAACAGTGTACCTTCATGAATATCGTCTTTGTATATATACGAACTTCTCTCAAAATTACAAGGAAATAAGAGGTTTATTTGTCAAAGTCTTACGATCTGCATGTGGTTAAACAAGAAGCGGAGAGCCGGCTTAGTGGTTTCAAAGTAGATCGAAGAAAATACTCTTAACTTAATAAATATAAACTTAATATAAACATGTAACAAATAAACCTTTATAAATATCTCACATAGGATAAACGATCCTCCGTGGATACCTCCATGCCCTGCTGGACTACAGATGTGTTTCCGGCCTTTTTAAAAGCGGTCTGTCTCTGTAACGATAAATGAACGTCCAGTAATACAATATTTAAGATACTGTTTCACGTAAAGTATTCCAGAAAGGGTTTGGTTTTAACGTTGACAGGTTGTCACATAATCCGGTCATTAACCACTGCACCAACGTCTTTGGGGGCTTAAGATTCTATCCCCGTCCCCAAAGGGTGCAGGTTAAACACAGAATCTGAATGATAATACCATTGTTCGCTAATAGGCACTGCGGTGCGAAGTCGTCTTTGTGAAGCCATTCCGTCGTTATATAGACCATAGGGACGTTCGCGGTACAATATATCGATAATTTTCCTTTAATCCTACTAATATTACAATCGCGAAAGGTTGTATGGAAGTTCATGTTTCACGCAATTACTGAACGGATTTTAATGAAACTTTGTAGTAATATAACTGCTGATATATGAGTATGATTTATAATGATATTGCGTAAATTGGCCAATATATAATAAAAAATGTGACGTAGCTCTTAAGTCGGAGGGCAATAATATCGCATATATATAGTAATAAATTTCTTACAGCAAGATATTGTCATGATCTCTTTAGGGTCATCAGGCCAACATATTTACAGCCTTTTTATTATATAGTACATAACAGAGCAGCCGTGTTTCCTCTAAGGTAAGAGATAACCGCCCATGGACAGATGCGCCAAAATCAGCGCTTGGTGTGTTCGAAAAAAATATTTTCTGTCATTTACAAACAGCAGGGTGTCTTTAAGTGTACGGACCTCTTTAGGGTCAGCAGGACTTATCTACAGCCTCTTTATTATATATTCGGTAACGGAGCAGCCGTGTTTCCTTTCTGGTAAGAGATGACCCATGGACAACGCACCACAATTCACGCTTCGATCGTGTTGAATGTACGTAACCATCTAAAAAAATCTCAAAAAGAATTTGTCCCGATCTTTTAATTTATCGATATAAAATTATCTCCTCTCGCCAACTCTACAAATCAAGCAGTAGATTGATGGTATTATGTCAACATGCACAATCACAAAGTGCATTAGTTTGCATAATAATTGTAATGCTGTCAATTATTGAATAAAACATGGAGGTGCAGATGCCGTCTGAGAATCGTTGCGATAATTTGTCATTGCTAAAACTCGCCACGGAATATGGAAATTGCGATTAGTATTTGCATCGTCTAGTGGTATGGGAAGATGGTAGCAGATGGTGGTTTGGTGGGACGTGCTTTTGTACGTAAACTTGGCGTTCTACTTGGGACAGATATTTTCTTTGAAGCGAAAGCTATCGGGTACGAATCAAGGTGCAAAAGAAAAAAATATAATTTATTCAGTCTCTGAAAGGGCTTGACAGTTGCCGGGCGAGTGTCTTAACACTGACGCACCCGAGGAGCGCCATGATCACGCAATAATTGGACCGGCTCGACCCAAGTAATACCACGGACTCACAGAATACCATTAGACTATACTTACTATAAATACTACTGTGTTTCACTTAGTGAGTGACGATATCAAAAGCTCTTGAAATTATACCGCTTAAGTGGTTTAAAAAGCCGGCAACACTGACACTATTGTCCATGGGATGTTCTAATACCACATAGGAGATCCATCTGCTACGTTCTCCGCTATACCATAAAAAATATGTTTAGCAGATACCACAGCCTGATGCATAATAATCGTAGCAACGGCATAAATCTCATTCCCTGAGTGTTTTCAAAGAAAAATACTTTGATTATCCGTACATTCACTGCGGAAGGGTTAGGAGAGGTGCTTAAACCATTTCGCGCCCGTAACAATGGATCAATACTCAATAATCTCATAATAGGCGATGCTACAAGCTATTGCGATCAATCGAAGTGTAAAAAAATCCACAACGCGTAAGCCGATTTTGTGGAACAGCTGAGAATTTATTACATGGGAAGCCTTGCTGATTGCTTCGGGCGTGATTTAGGCGTCGGCACAATTTCTTTAATACCTTCTCAATGGCTAAAATGTCTTAGTTAAGAATAACTAGAAAATACGTGAGATGGATAGATTTTTATATTTGAAGATATTTATATATTTAAAATACTTTAATATTTGAAATGTAACGACAAAATGTTTAACTCTTGTCGGGAAATCTTGCATTTTTTGATATTTTTGTCATCAAGACAAGATCATTCTTCTTACATATTTTTAACATATATAATATACCTATTTATAGAATTATTCTTTAAGCTGGGTATTTGGTTGAATCCTAAAATAGAATACTCAACGTGAAACAGTACTTGTACCGTTTTTCGCTGAGTGAGTGAAGATATCGGAGGCCCTTAAAAATGTCGCTTAAGCGGAGTATAAAGCCGGCCTCATAAGTGATGTGTGGACTGTGGCGCGGTTGTTCATGGGCGGTGGTGTTCTCTCACCATATAAGTTGCTCCGTTGTTCCCTATGCCATAAAAAAATTGATTATGCTTAGTATATATAGATTTCGTAAAGTCTATTAATTATGTTATTTTAAAAAATATCTGATAATATCAGCCCTCGAAGTAAAACCCCGTCAATATCAGCACAATTACATTGTTACAATTGTTAGAAAATATTATATTTCATACAAAAGGGTTAGATATTGAACGATCGGCGCGTGCGCAGATCGGGGAGCGATCGGTGATTGAAGTTTTTGTATTGACCACAATGGAAAAGTGATTTAATTATTTCCGATATTGCTTCATCTTATAGATTTTGTTTTATTTATTGTACCTATAGCTGGTAACGAGGCAGGCGTGTCTTCGTAAGGGATAACCGCTGCCCATGGACAATTGCGCCACAATTCGCTCTTTGGTTGTGTGCATTTTTACGTCGCTTGAGTGGTTTAATTTCACGAGCATCCGATACCCTCATTCATTCAGTAATACACAGTGAAGGTACTGTTTCATGCTGGTATTATTTGACCCCGTGGTACCACTTGAACGAGCCGGCCCAATAAGTGCGTCTGCATTTGCTTCAGCATGGCTCTCTCACGGGTTCGACAGTATTAAGACTCACTTTCATTGAATACCGAATAAATTATAATTTTCCCGGGCTGGGATTCGAACTCGGTAACTCTAGCTTCATGGTAGACTTATAAAACCATTTAGCTACGAGGTTTAAAGAAAATGTATTTTTTTCCTATACCTATAGTAGCTTAAAGACATGATTTTAAAATAAAACATGTATTATTCCGATAAAATGTTCAATTAACGAGCCATATTTATCGTATATATTTAAAATTCAAGTAATAAAGGTTTCTTTAAGAGGTTCACAATCGTAATAGTCTTGTAAATTCAATATAACTTAATGATTATAAAACACCTGTCACATTTAAAATGCACTTAATGAAATCATAAATTGAACATTAATATTTTATTACCCCTAAGAGTTATCTAGTAAATATCATTGGAATGAAATAAAATTTATAATGAATCGCCAATAACTTTACGTTCAGGCTGTTACTTACTCTCTTACTTATATATTATATAGTGTTCAACTATAGTATATAATGTATAAGTCAGTCTGTCTGTCAGTCTGTCCACCCACAAGGTGGATGGACGATCTTATAAAGGTCGCCTGAAAACGCTGGATGCAGGTCGCCTCTGACAGGTATGCATAGAGGACCGAAGGGGAGGCCTATGTCCAGGATTGGACGTTACGGTTGAAATGATGATGATGATGATGATGATGAAACAATATTTTAAATATTTGTTGTTCTAAAGCTAATAAAAACCAGCATTTAATTTTTAATTTTAAAGAATTTATTAATTATTTTTGAAGAAATTTTAAGCGATATCGTAATCCTCAAGAAATAATTTTTACACTGTAGTAAATGAGCCCTCTAATAAAATTATGAATATTCAAAATATAGCCAATCAAAAAAATGTGTTTATTGTTTAATGCTCAATGGAGTGGTGGGTCATCTCTAGGATAAGAATTTAAGTAAGCGTTTCGGTGTATAAAGGAGGATGTATGAGTAAAACGGCAAGAAAACCAAAGCGCGGACGGTGAGTTGTGACGTGATTATCCATGGGCGTCGGTGATCTCTAACCATAGAGGAGACCCGCATATTCCGTTTCCCGCTATACAATAAAAAACTTTACAAAACGGTTAGAACAAACACACTGTCTAAAGAATAGATCTTATAATAAATGCAAAGGGACATCCATAGCCCGATTCTCACGATTTTTTAATTACAATCCAGCAGATGTTTTATTCCGCAATAAAAAACACACCCAATAAAAAAAACCAACTAAATATTCATCAAACAATATATAATCAGTAATGACGAGCAAAACCGGAATTCAATTAGATTTACAAAGGAATTGTTTGCGGGTACCAAACGCATACAAGACAATTCACATATTCATCCAAGAACCTATCACACGGCAAAAGCACCTAATGACACACACAATGCGATGAATATAAAAACCTGACCCCATATTCTATGAAATGAATTAAAAATGCCTTTCTTAAAATAATGCACGGCGTAAATACACTCGAAGAGACAGTCTTAACATGCAAAGAGAATGCAAGCGGAAGGGTGAACGGAACGGGATATGCAAAACACCGTGCGAAGTTAAAGACAAATGGTGAAAAAACCCACTTCTATGGGTGACTGATAAACGTAAAAACAATTTTTGCATTGTCTCCCCGTTGGTGCATACATTAAAAACTGATGCTATGTCTTCCCCTGTGGAAATCCTTTCTCACAAGTCCATATGCAAATGACTCCAACTAATCTTTTATTTTAATAACGTCTTATTGTGAGATGAATTCAGTTTGTGGGGTGAATGGAGATAAAAAATGAGTGGGAAAAAACTAATGATTCAACATATGCAAATCTCTTTTAATATGTGGGAATCCTGTGTTTCCGGGGTTCATCCGGTATAATTAATCGATCTTTTTATATGTTGTTCGCATAAAACTAGTTGTGCATAAACATATCGTTTATCAATTATGTGTTGGAATAATTGTGTATGGATTTCTTATATATTTAAAACTAAAAATAATTTATTCGGCCGTTTGAAGGGCTTGACAGTGACCGGATGAGTTGCAACACAGTGCAACAGCACTCGTGGGAGATTTTTTTTTTTTGAAAGGACTAACCGCTGTCGGCATAAGGCTTGTTGAGGCCTGAAGCTGTTGAGCTTCTCGCGGACTTTTGGGGCGAGCCGTAGTCTCACCGAGAGATTGGTTTATAACCGTGACAGGCTCAAGGGCGCCTCCTGCGAGACACGTACCTCGGCTTGAGCCGTCGCGGCGACGTTGGCCGCCTGGGCGGCCAACCGGAAGTTCACCAGCAGTCCCCGTTGGAAGCGGGGGCGGTTTTTAGCGCGGTCCCTACACAGACCCTACCATCTGATTTTACTCGTTAGAGAGCCATGCTGACGCATTTATTGGTTTTTCAGAATTGATAACGTGGGTTCACAGAATGCCTAATGAAAAACAGTTGTACCGTGTGAGAGGATATACGGCCAGTAAAAAAAATACCGCTTAAGCGGTAAAAGGGCTATACAACAAAAGTGCAGGCATGGGGCGGTTGCCCACGGTCAGGGGTGTAGTTTGACTATACGAGCTAAACTATACTAATGACCCCATTTACATTGGCCGCTATACAATAAACAAACAACCATTACTATGAAGAAATATTTTTCTTAGTACTTAGCTGCAACGAACATTTGGCCCTGCAATGGTTGGGGGTGTCCATGGGAGGAGGATAGCTTATCCTAAGTGCCCATGCTCGTTTGCCACCGTTTTCGAAAAATGGAAATCTAGACTGTCTAAATAACAATGACCTGTTAATGTCAAATGTTCAAATAAATAAAGGTTAATTGTATTTTATTTGAATATTTATTAATAGAGACACTTAAAAAATAAACTCAGTAATTTTTTTTGTTGCAGGTATGTAAATCATGTGGTGAACGTAAGTATTTAGTTTTATTGATCTATGCATGGATCTATGTGCACTGACATCTGCCGGCGAGCTTTGGAACTAACGTGTTTAGTTCTACTATTTGAAAATAGATGGCATTAGCAACCCAAATTATTTAATATTAACGATTATAATGATTATTATGATTGAATATTAACTTAGATATTTAATATTCAATTAGATATTGTTTCATTTAAATATTATTAAATTTTAAAAAAATAACAAAATATATCAAATAGTTTACAATAATCTAGAATCTATACTTTAATATACTATGAAGATCTTTGTTAACTGAATAATAATTATTTTTAAAATTTGCCATTAATATAATATTAATTTTGAGTTAAATTAAATAATAAATGTAATTAAACAATAATCTATAACATTAATAATATTGCGTCATAATTTATATTTGATATTTAATAACGTTTTAGTGAATATTAGTTTAGGTATTGTATACTAGCATCGTTCGTGGTTTTATCTGTCTTACTAAGAAATAATCTGTCGATTTGTTTAGACTTATTTGACACCTATTTTTATATTAATGCAATGGAACTGTTATTATTCTGATGTATGTATTAAAATCATGAAGTCAGCTGTTTTATCCTACGAGAGTATATCAGAAAAAACGATCTTAGATACTTAATACACATATAAATGCTTTATCTATATATCTGTGTGTTTTTATATCAAAGACCAACTTTTGACAAGAAATTGTAACTTATTTTATTTATTTAATATAGTACAAATATATAAATGTATATCCTTATATATAGACATAAGGATATACATATCATAATTTGATACCTATAAATTCAAACTTATATTAAATAAAATTTAAAACAAATTATAATATAAATATTTAACAACGAAATTCAAATATTTGGATTTAAATTTCTATTCCTAAACCTTACTTTAATTATTGGAAAACGTTCAGGAGGCTTATAAAGGCTTGGGTAAGTAGTCCTCCGCCCATGGACAACTCAGTTAGGCCTTGCAGAGCAGCGGGTGCGTTGCCAGCATCAAAAAGTACACGTATTTTAAAACAAAAAGGTTAGTAATAATATTCATGACATACTTTTCCTCTGAATTTAATGGATTATAGAAAAGCAATTAATGGTATACATAAAACACGTTACATAATAGAAATTTAAATTTATTGCCATAATATAGATAGCGATCAAGTTCGCTTGTGGAATAACGAAGTGCGCACACAGACGCAGACGCAGCGAGTACTCAAGCACACAGGCGAGCCAGCATGATGTATGAGCCATGTTGCTGTTGAGAGTCGCGACGACTGGGATATTTTGACGAATTCCAAATAGCTCTGAGTGCGTTGGCTTAGTGGGAGGGCGAGGCTTTTTGGTGCATTCACATTTAGTCGACAATAGTTCGAAAGTCGAATATGTACCAGTATCGTTATTAGCTTTTTGTCACTTCCTATGAGAAATATTGACCGTATGCAGTTTTACTCTACTTAAACTAAGTGTGTCAACAAGTGACATAAAATTTTCAGTAAATATTACATATATGTATTTGAAAGATCTTCATATTTTTTCAAAGATTTTCTATATATTTGTTTAGGTAATTATTTCAGTAATTTGATTAGCGCTAAGTGTTTCGTGAAATAATCAAACATTAGGTATTATTTCCTTTAGTTTAATATATAAAAAGGAAGCCGTGTTCACATACTACTTATAACTAAAGAACGGCTGCACTAATATGGCTGAAAATCGGACAAGCTTTTATCTGAATACAAAAATAGAGAGTAATGTGTAGTGTATCTGTTTTTCGGGTTTAGTGTGCCTTTGAATTGTTGATGCTTCATAGTTGGACCCGGTAAGTTGCGTACAGGGCAGGACGACGTCTGCCGGATCCACTAGTAATTATTTATTTATAAATAGACGGACCGGGATACGAACCCGATAGTAGACTGTCGCTTCATAGTAGAATTATTAAACCAATTAGCTACGAGTCTCTCGTAGGCTCTCCCGCTTCCCAACTTTAGATTTTTAGGGGTTAAAAAAGTTAATAATAACACCATGATTAATTTACACGCGCGTACGTAGTAATTCTATAAACACACCAAATTATATATATGCTATGTTTTTGACTATAAAACAATAAATACCTATCAAATATTGATATCATATTATAAAAAAATATTTATAAAAGTCAGTCTAGCCGTACTAACGCGCACCGATGACGCTGCGTGCGCGCAGCCGAGGCTTGAAGGGTGAGGAGGGAGAGGCAAAACCTGATTTTCGGTCTATGCTGACCTTGAAACCAACATTACATCACAGATTGATCAACTCTTTGCAGCTTCATTTAAACTCAAACTCAATGGAATAAAGTGTATTGTCGCTTGCGGCATATTGAAGTTACTAAAGACGCTTGCTATATCACAGCATTTCTCATTACGCCGTATTGCATTACAATGTTAGGGCCTTTTAGATCTTATTACAATCGAACAAGGTGCATAGTTGTATATTATGCTAACAGCTTTTTGGTTAGCTTAGAGGTTTTTCCGGCTTCTGCTTTCCGCATTTGCTATTAGCACTGTGCAAGTTTTGTATTTATTTGATGTGGACAGGTTTTGTATAATTTCTATTGGTATAGGTTAATAATAATATATTCTAGCCGCGACTCCATTACAAATTTTTCTGCTGATTCCATTGCCATTTATAATCTGTGCAAATTTAAAGTTATATAGATTATATGAATACACTTGACGGATATCCGAAAACGTTATTAAAAAGCCTTTTTTGCAATGACAAATATAAAAAACCTTTAAATATGTAAAATTCTTGCAACAATAATATATTATAAATATAAAGTAATAACTTCATAAATCAAGTTTTGAATATTAATTGGCTTTAAAATTAGTCAATTTGAATAATGCGGTTTTTAAATTTGAGAATTTAATTTTAAGCATCTCTAAATTATAATACAAAGATTAATGAAGAACATATATTTCTTTAAAATTATACATTTTACTATTATGTCAAGGAGTTTATGTAATATAATCATTATTCTACCAAATTTGTGAGTCCAAAGGGGAGGCATATGTCCATCAGTGGACGTCTTACGGCTGAAATGATGATGATGACATCATCATTTTGTTTATGTTCAAAAATTATTATTTCAAATGGTAAGTGGATAAAAATAATTCTTAAATTCATAGGCCTTATACGTCCATGGGGTCATGGGGCTTCTTAGGAGAGCCATGACGAATCATATGTTGTCGCACTAATTACGCCGGCTCATCCGAAATAATAACACAGGCTATGTTTCGCTGAGTGATTATATCGGAGGGCCGTGAAATAATACAGCTTAAGCATCTTAAATTGCTGGCAACACAACAAAAGCAGTGTGATCTTCCATATATGTAGGTGACCCACCTGCTCTGTTGTCCGGTATACCATAAAAAAATAAGCAAAGAGGATTTTTTTAACATGAGGTTTCTCCCCTTGAGAAAGGATATATGGGACTCGGTACTCCGTAATGCAATACCCAAACTAAAACCTTACAGCACCAGTCGGCAAAGCCTCCCCATCAACTCTCCGTAATCAGAAGGGTAGGGAAGAAGTATGTCCATCGGGTCTAGTGTCCCTTTGAACCGTTCATCTCAAGTAGGGACCTTCGGGGTTGCACTAGGCATTCAACCCAAATAGAGCAAAGTTGTTTTAGTGTGACAGAGTAACAAACATCTTTAAAAAAAAATTGACTAATTTTAATAGTCCGTGACGTATTTAGACGTCTTCTAGATACTTTTATGGAAACTGTAGCCGAACAGGAGGCTGGTTTCGGTCTTCCGCCCATGGACACCCTTAGGTCTTACAGAGCCGCGGCTGCGGGGCCGGCTTAAAATTAAAAAGAATCATAGTATACAGGTGTTTAAACTTAACTCATAAAAACAACCGTGAAACATTAAGAAATACAATGTTCACCTAGTTTAAAACAACAAAAAACATGTTTTTTGTCACTTTTTATAAATTACTGGGTCACTAAGTTTATTATATTGTCCTTAGGTGTTTTTTAACGAACTCGTCGTCTGAGTCATGATTGAATTGTTATCATGAATTTTTTCATTAATTTAACAGCGACGTTCTTAATCTGAAGGTAAAAAAGTTGTTTTTATAATAATTTCTATCAAATAAATAAATATTTTAAAATAAAATATTATTAACGATACCACGGGCTCACAGAATACTCAGCGTGAATCGATATTTGTACTGTATTTCGCAGAGTGAGTGAAGATATCGGAAGCTCTTAATAGTGGCGTAAAAAGCCAGCAACACAAGTAATGCGCGGACTGTTGCGCGGTTGTTCATGGGCGGCGGTGTTCTTTTACTGTTTAGGAGACCCACCTGCTCCGTTGTCCGCTATAGCATAAAAAACTAATAATAAAATGTAGTCACGTAATATATATTGTTAAATACATAATGTATTAATAATTTGAATTATAGGATATTTACGAACACCGAATCTGAAAGTAAAAAATCTGAGTTGAATTTTTGTACTATGTTTTCAAACTATTTTTAAAATATTTATATTTTAACATTAGGAACTGGATTATTTCTTAATCTCAAGCCGAATCAACCAACTGTATCGGTTAAGAATATATAACAAAATTATAATGAATATGTTTTATATACATATTATTTATAATATAAACGGTGGCAAACAAGCACAAGGCTCACATAGGATAAGCCGTCCTCCGCCCATGGGCAACCCTAGCCCTTGCAGAGCCGCACTTTAAGGAATGTGTACGTTCTTTTCTTGAAGTTCCCTGCATCGTATTAGTTTGGAAATAACCCTGCTGGCAGCTGATTCCACAGAGAGGTGGTGCATGGCATAAGTTGCCTTAAAAACTCTCAGTTGTGGAACGACAAACATCGAGGTGGAAGCGATGGAATTTTGCATTCTGCCTCGTTGTTCGATGGTGAAATTCAGCAGCAGGTATCAACCCAAACAGCTCCACCGCACATTCCCCGGGATAAATGCTTTAACCTTTCGTTTAACTGCGAGTATTTTATTCAAAAGTTGAATTTCGTTTCACAGTTATGTAATAATAATTGTAAATATATAATCTTATGACCATAAATCATTTTCGAATTTGGAATCGTAAATTGCGTGAACATTTTTCAAGTCTACAATAACCTTGACTTTGACATGGATTGTTACGTCACGCGAATTGATATTTTGATTCTGTTGAAAGAATAATATTTTTTATCAGTCGTACAGATTTATCCTTATATAGAAACTTCTTTTTTTATTGAATAGCGAACAACGGAGCAGGTGGATCTCTTATATGGTAGGAGAACACCGCCGCCCATGGACAACCACGCCTTAGTCCAGCCATATGTTAAGTTGCCGACTTTTTACGCCATATAAGCAGCATTATTATTCATAGGTTATAAATAAACTTATTGTGATTCTTTCGTTAAGATTATATTAAAGTTTGTACATTTTATTACATTTATGTAAATAATTAAAGAGTACCTATGTTATATAATAATGACACTGAAATATTAAAAGACAGGACGCCGAAATCAAAAGCTAATTTGCAATAGAATTTTCTTTATGTTTTTGCGAGTCAAAATTGATTGACAAACAACCATTAGTGTGTGCTTCCTTACGTTGTTCTGGGGTGACCATCTATTTCATAGTCTTTAATATAGCGAATGCACTCATTGGGGCGGCTCATCCGAAGTGAAACCACAGGCTCACAGAATACTCAGCGTGAAATGGCAGTTGTATTTGAAACGGTGCATCTACTGTGTTTTGCTGAGTGAAGGACGATATCGTTGGAGTAAGAAGCCGGTAACACAACCAATGCGCGGACCGTGGCGCTGTTGTACGTGACCGTGTTCTCATATCATATAGTACATCCACCTGCTCCATTGTCAGCTATGTCATAAAAAAATAAGCAAACAGGTTTTAAAAAACCACCATCGCCCATGGACGACCGCACCACGGTCTGTTATTCGTTTTACCATTTACAGATATTATTGAAATATTTTATTAGTATGTGTACAAAAGTATTTTATTTGATTCATAATGTATATATATCATTATTTTCATAAACTTATTTTAATATTATAGGGCGTACAGCGAGGCTAGGCGATCTGATGGTAAAATAACACCGCCCATGAACAAATGCGCCATCCATTATAATTGTTACTGGATTCTCAAACGAAATAGTTTTTAAACATTTTTTAAAGTCAAAAATAATATTTTTAAAATAACTTTAATGTGATTTTTTCATAAAATTTAAATAGATTTCAAATTTATCTATTTGGTCACCCGATTGACAGGTTTTAGTTAAATTGGATCTGCACTCACGATCTACGAGTATGTAAGTATGTGGTAGTACTAACGCAAAAAAATATTCTACCACACAATATTTTGACACCGAAACGTAACATACTTAACCCGGAAATCATTGAACCACGTAACTGGATGAACAGGTAAACAAAAATTAAAAGAGCCACGTAGGTAATTCGTTTTATAACTCTACCATTAAAAGAGATATTAGGTTCGACTACGGACAGTTATAGATTATAATTTAATTTAATTATAAATTATAATTTAATTTATAATTTATTCGGTCTCTGGAAGGGCTTCACAGTGGCCGGGCGAGTTTCTTAATACTGTCGTACCTGTGGGAGAGCCATGCTGACGCATTAATTGGGTTGGCTCCCCCGAAGTGATACCCCGGGCTCACAGAATACTCAGCGTGAAATGGTAATTGTATTTGAAACAGTGCTTCTACTATGTTTCGCTGAGTAAGTATATCGGAAGTTTATAAAAATGACGCTTAGGCGGCGTAAAAAGTCCCAACACAACCAATGCGCGGACTGTAGTGCATTTGTCCATGAGCGGTGGTTTTCTCTTATAATATTATATAGAAGACCCACCAGCTTCGTTGTACGCTGTACCATTTAAAAAAGTACGGCTCGACTGATTGGACTAAATTTTTATAGAGACGTAGCAGCTTAGAACCAGGAAAAGAATATTGGAACAATTTTACCCGACTACAAAAATGGAGGGTGTTTTTTTAATGTATCGACGTCTGCCGGGACGACTAGTCTAATTATACAACAATAGGTAAAAATACTAAAAGTCAAAGATCTATCTTAGATCACATGTTGTGTTGCCCAAATGCAAGACTGGCTTGGTCTTGGTCTTGCGCAAATACTCCTGGCATTGGTCTTCATTTTGGTATTGCCCTGCCAGTCTTGGTCTTGGTCTTCCAGCAAGAGTCTTGCAATTCTTGAATTTACCTATTAGACTATTGATATTCATTAAAGATTACTTCAGATAGAAAAACCTATCAAAATAGGAACATTTTGAGCTTGAATTAGCATAGCCATAGTAAACAATAATTCCCAAAAAAAATAGCTGCCAGACGCAAGAGTTTTGCAGGCACAGTCTTCTCTTGTCTTACACGGTCAGTCTTAGCCTTGCTAAAATTAGGCGGTCTTTGTCTTGGTCTTGCATTTGGGCAACACTTCTCACGTGGCGTATGTCATCGGTGAGTCAGGCTTAGTAGAATAAAAATAAATCATAACACTCCTGTTTTTCGTCACTAGTAAAATCCTTCACATTACATGACTATGTAACAGTCGGAGATCAACAAGTCTTCAAAACATAACTCAAGAAGCATTTTAATCATATATTGAGTTATGACATCATCATATAAATTATATATTACTTTGTGCGGTTGATATTAATTAATCTTCCAAAGTCATTTTCACCTTCATAGGTAATGTCTAGTTTTCACACCGATGATTTTATTCTGTGGAAAATTTAAATTACAATTTGGAGAGCGTATTACGTAACGCAATACCGTTATAAATAGTAGTCGCAAAGGCCGACATCGCACCCGCGTGTCTGTGGACCGCATTCTACAAAAAATATAAATGAAACAACTTTACTCAGTAGAATATGAATTACGCATTTTGTGATTCTTTTACTACAGCTATGATCATATAAAACCTTACAAAGCTTTGCTATTGTATAAATTTCCTTGAAGAAACAGAACTGCAACAAAAAGGCTGTCTCAATTTTGAACGTTGACTAACTACCGGGATACTTTCTTCTAATATAGTAGTATGGACATACCAACTATACTTTGATTCCCTGCATCAACTACTATTAATTAACACAGTAAATATTACATTTTTTTATTCTATGGCGGACATCGGAGTGGGTCTACTTTATGGTAAGAGAAACTGTCGTCAATGGACAGCCGCGCCACAGTCCGCGCATTGGTTGTGTTGCATGCTTTTTACGCCGCTTACACGTCACTTGTAACGGCCTCTGATACCCTCATTCACTCTGTGAAACACAATTATAGAACTCTTTCAGTATGAGTATTCTGTGAGTTCATAAATAGTTCCAGTCTAACTGTGTAAAAATCATATTCATCAATATTGAAAACAAACTCAGTTGAAGCTTTTCTTAGTCTGTTGTCTCGTTTTAGCAACAACAAATGCACATGAGAACGACAGAGATAGAATGTTTATGACATTTTAAGTGATCAAGGTTTATGCTAATATAATTACGCTTTCAAAATAACACAAGCAAAATTATGGTTCTATGTTGTGTAAATTCTACATTTTAAAAATCACATTAATATCCCTTTTATGTTGTAATAAGAGGTTATAGTAATTATTATTAATATTTTAATAGCATAACTGCGTAGTTCAATGATATATCTAATAAGGTTGCGTTACCATGGTAACCAACGTTCATCTTTTTTTTATTCTATAGCGGACAACGAAAAGTTGAGTCTCCTGTATGGTGAGGAACACCGCCGCCCATGAACAACCGCTCTACAGTCCCCGCATTGGTTTTGTTACTTTTAAGGGCCTCCAATATCCTCACTCACTCAGCGAAACACTGTACAAGTACCTTTTTAACTCTTCGTATTTATATAGACTATTCACATGATCTAGCTTGAAACATTTTGATCTGCTAAGATATTTAGTAAAAACTGTAAAGTTATATTTATTTGTTTTTAAATAATTACTTAAAACGAAATTTATGTTAAATTATGTCACTGCGTAGTCGAAAAGTCAAGTAATGTTGCGTTACCATGGTAACCAATATTCATCAAAATATGTAATTCAATATCTTGTGCAAATTTAAATAAATTTTAACCTTGTTTGAGATATTTTGAACCTGCTAAGACAAAAGTCTTAGATTTTTAACCTAAGAACCATTACCCCGATTAATACTTTGGCCAGCCAACTATAGATTAAATAGTTAATATAAAAGCAAATCTATGTTATTCTATCCGTCAATAAGGTGAAGGAATAAGCAAGCGCGGGCCACATGTGTCGCCCATATTGACTATTTGCTATTGGAAGCGTTATTTTACTTCACTTCAGTCAGAAATTTAAATGTTTCTCGTATATTTTTATTTATTTGTGAAATAAGTGCATTTTTATACGAAAAAAACCACTAATCTACTGCTAATTTTTAAGATACAGCAGATAAAAGAATACTTGGATCTTTTAAATGGTATCACCGCACATGGACAACCGCGCCAGAGTGCGCACTTCTCTTGTGATACCGACTTTTACGCTGCTGTATTTTAAGGGCCTCCGATATCATCACTCACTGAGTGAAAAACTACACTTGTACTGTTTCACGTACAGTATTCTGTACGTAGAGTATTCTGTGAGATCGTGTTGTCACTTCGGAAGAGCCGGTTCAATTAGTGCGTCAGCATATGCTTCATCATGACTCTCCCATTGGACAGCCTTGTTAAAATCTTTTTAAACCTTTTTAAAGTGTAGAAATCAAGAATTTCATACCTAAATGAATATAATATAATACTTTAATATATTTACAAGTACTTACTACGTAACTAAAAAGTTCCAATCACAATTTTTTCCCCCCAAACGTTCACATTGCGCAATACCAGATTACCTGATGTAAAAAATCGCTCAAAAAACGTTCACATGGCAACACCTGTTGCGCCCACGCATCCGTTCGCCATCTTAGAACCGTGATGTTGGCCCATCTGTCAAAATTCACATTCGATTTTCGAATATTTGTAGTTCTAATTTGAAAGTTCAGCGTGTCTTTGTTGCCAAAGTTATGTTTACTTCCTTTTAGATTTTTACCAAATTATAACGAATTTAGGACGAAATATTTAATAAATTTGTAAGTTTTATTTTATGGAAATTGGCAAACGGTTAAGAGGCTCACCTAGGATAAGCGGTCCTCTGCCCATAGACACCCGTTGCAGATCCGCGGGTGGATGGCTGATAATGTAATGTGTTGCTCTGAGTGAGTGAGGATATTTGAGACCCATAAAAATGCCGCATAAGTGGTGTAAAATGCCGGCAACACAACCAAAACATGTGGCGCGGTTGGTGATGGGCGGCGGTGTTCTCTTACCATATAGGAGACCCACCTATAATAATGTACTTGTAATTCTTGATGAGCTAGTCCCTAGCCTGCGTTATGATATAATATGGGCTATAGGGCAACAGCGAGAAGCCATTTCTGGAAAAGCTTCGAACCTTTGCCTTTGCCGTAGCTTTCGTACAAGACCTCTCGTCCATGCTGCTCTTAGCAATACTTCCGTCAGATATGCATTGGTTTGTAATAAAAAAAGCGGCGGAATGACAAAAAAATTGAACACTAACGGTGTGTTTAGTATACTCATCTTTTTTGAGGAACGGGAAGCAAAAAGTGTACAATGGTCGTTTTTGCAAATCGACTTTTTCTTGGCACGCGTTCGGATGTCGGACTCGGCCTTTTTTTCCCTGATTGTTTGGTTTTGTTTTTGTCATGCATTGGGTCAGGTTATGGTCACGTATTTATGTCGCGTTTACGTAAATTTATTTTACATATTTATGTTAGCCGTTTGATGACTTCATCTCCATTCGTACTAATTAGTTATCTTAACGCGTTTCTTCTCACTTTGAAACCGATTATTACGTTATGCAATTCAGAGTGCGGTATTTAGATCGTATAAAGTTTTTTTATAGTACGGCGGACGACGCAGTGAGTCTTCTATGTGGTAAGAGAACACCGCCGTCCATGGACAAACGCGCCACAGTCCGTGTATTGCTTGTGTTGCCGGCTTTTTACGTCACTGAAGTAGCATTTTTAAGCCTCCGAAACCCTCACATACCTACTCAGTGAAACACAGTAGAAGCACCGATTCAGGTACATTTACCATTTCTTGCTAAATATTATGAGTCTGTTTCTTTTTAAATATAAAATTGGGAATTTAAATTCCATACTTTTTTTGAGGTACGGCTCCTCGTTGTTGGTCTGTATGGCCATTACATCTTAACGCGGGTGGAGGACAAAGACCGTATTAAACTGTAAACGTCGTATGGCTGGCAGAAATTAGCCATTCCATAAAAACGGGCGTGGTCCAGCTAAACGCCTTACTGAAAGCTGGATGGCTTGCTGAGTCTCGTGGGTGCCGGCTATGTGTGAATGTGATTTTTTGCCGCGACTAGCACGAGGGCGTCTCCTGCCAGACATGACCCTCGGCTTGGGCAGTGGTCATGGGCCGCCTGAGTAGCCGGTCGGAAGCTCACGCGGAAGCTCAAAGTCTGGCTTCGTAGCTAGATCCTCGCCTCCATATCCGGTAGAGGCGTTTGTTATCGCGGTCCCTACACCGAACCCTCCCATCTGAGTTATTATCCTGAGTTATTATAGATTTAAAATTAGACAGACTAAGCAACGGTTAAATTTAAGTGCCCAGTCGCCGAATGGTTTTATAAGCTATGACGGCATAGGTATCAGGTTTGACCACCGGTCTGACTAGTCTATAATTTGTGAATTTATTCGGTTATTGGAAAGGTTTGATTTAGTTTCTTAATATTATGTCTACAACATATGCTGACGCATTAAAGGTATCATCGCCCAGTGTTACGGGCTCACAGAATATAAGCGTGAAAGAGTACTGTGCCTGTCAAGATATTACATAAACGAAATAAAGCCGGCTACACAACAAAAGTAAATCAGATGTTAGGGTTCTGTGTAGGAGAGGACCGACATATGTCTCAAAGCCCACGCCGGTGAGTTCTAATTTCTAAAAAAATGAACAACAAAAGATGGGAATTGGCAATATTGTTCATGCGCGGTAATATTTTACCATCTTACCTGTTCTGTTGACTGCTATGTAATAAAAGAAGGTACCTTCGCTTAAGATTTACACTACGTAACATATAGAATTCTCGTGTAGTCTTGTATTGTATTTTCTCCCAAACGAATTGCTCATTCTTATGAATTTTGTGTGCATATTGAGTGGATGTAAGAATTAAACAATTATTTTTCACTCCCTTAAATGTTAAGTGGGTTTTTTTTAGTTTTAGATAAATTTATTATTTCTTATGATACAGCCTCGAAAATTACATATAACCCCATATTTTCACTACTCTATGATCAACCCTTGTTTGTCAATTAGCCCTTAATAAATTATATGGTAAAATAAGTGTTTCCCGGGGTCAGCTAGTTTCTTTATATTAATTTAAATTAGTCTTAGTGATTGTTGGTTATACGTTTCAGAATACGGACGAAATCCTTCGAAAATAAAACTTACTAAAAAGGTTCATTTACTTGTCAGTGACTCATACGCAGGAATGTCTCTGCTTACGGGATTTATAGTTTTTTTGCTCAATAACAGACAGAAGTCGAGCCTACATCATTACACTTGAAGTAACTGCTTGTTGTATGTAACAAGTAGTTCAAAAGAGCAACAGTTTGATTTATTTGAGAGAATTTAATATGGAGGAGTCGACATTGCGAATTAAAACACATTAAACTCACCGTACTACGATATTTAACGGACCAACCGTTTTCATCGCTAAAGAGAGTGGTTAAAATATGTTAGTATATTAAAATAAGACATACTACTATGTCATTATCATTATCATGATGATGATGATGATGATGATACTACTATGTACAACTAGCAATATGTTACATACATTTTTATGAAAACAGTGGCAAACGAGTAGAAGGCTCATCTAAGGTTAGCGGTCCTCCACCCATGGGCACCCCTAGCCCTTGCAGTGTCACGGGTGCGTTGCTGACCTCTTAGGAACATGTATGTCAAAAAAATCTCCTTGTTAGTTTTCCTATATCACTCATTTTAAATATCAGCTTTTTTTCAATATGAATGTTGTCATTTGAAATTATTTCAAATATTATTGTGTATAAGATATAACTGACATTACATATAAGTATGTGCATAATTTTTGGAGTTTTTTACATAGTTCATAATTAATAACAATATATAATATATATTATTGTAGTATCATTATAAAACCACATTTTAGTTAATCTTTATTTTTCTAAAGGAATTGCAACGTTATCTTAAACTACAGTGATAAAATTACTGTCATGTAATGTATCCTAATATGTGAAGTGTATATACAATAAATTTAATAGAATTATGAGTAAATTAAGTGTTTATATCTAAAAAATGTACATGAAATCTTTTAAAAAAATGATAATGCCTTCATTTATTCTCTTAAATAATAATAATTTCTCTTAAATAGCCATCGTGAAACGGTACTTGTAATGTGTTTCGCGGAGTGAGTGAGGAAATTGGAGGCCCTTTAAAACGCCGTTAGTGGGGTAAAACGACGACAACACAAGCAATGTGTGGACAGTGACGCGGTTGTCCATGGGCAGAGGTGTTCTCTTACCATATAACCTGCTCCGTTGTGCGCCATACTATATAAAAAATAAAAGTATAAAAATACAGCTTTTAATAAATATATCCTTTAATATTTATACAATATAAAAATAAATTAGCAAGATCTTACATGTAGTTTCATAACATAATTGATAAATACGTAGAAATAGTAGAATTAGTATTTTTCTTATAGCTACATATTATTAATTTATAATAGAAATTATTATAGAAATAATTGTTTGTTGGACGAACAGTTTTTACCTAGAACGAGTATGTTCAAAAATATAGACGACCACGTGTTCCTAACTACATAGATTTAGGTAATTCTTTAATATCTCTTGAAATATAACTAGAAGTCTCTCTAGGCGGTCCCTCAAATCTGAGAATTGTTGTCAAAATCAGGCTTGCAAACATTAATTAGTAATACTGTTGTGATATAATCCTGTTTCATCTTGAAATTCTCGAGAATGCAATTTTACTAGAACTACTGACAATATGTCCGACGATAAATCTCGCTTCTATGTGTGAGTTAATGCGCGGGCGCAGGGGATGTGATCTTTCATACTGTTCCCACCCTCGCGAATAACATGGATCAGCTCGTTTTAATATTTTTCAAGCTGATATAAAAAAAGGTTCGTAAAAACACCATTCTGAAATTAGTTTTATTGCAGAGATATTTCCAAACCAATACTTTAAGATTTATACTTACTGACACGGCCATTGTTGTACGTAAATACGTCTCGTGACGGGTAATAGTTTCTTTTTTTATGGTATAGCAGACGACGGAGCAAGCGTGTTATCTATGTGGCAAGAGACCTCCACCTCCTACTTAGACATGGACACAGGACAGACAGGGTTAGGTTTGGACAACCGCGCCACAGTCCGCGAATTTGTTGTACCAATTAGTGCGTCAGAATATTATTACAGTATTAAGACACTCGCCCGGCTACTGTCAAGCCCTTCGAGAGACAGAAGAAATTATATATTAAATTATAATTTATAATTGTCCGGACCGGGATTCGTACCGGATACCTCTCGCTTCATGGTATACTTAATAAACCACTTAGCTACGAGGTTAGCTTCTATATGAAATGTAATAAAATTAACTAAACGAATATTTATGTATACACTTTATTATTTTCTTTTTTTGGTTTCAATGATCTCTAAAATAATAATAATAACGTGAAATAATAGTTGTACTTCAAAAAGTACTTCTACTGTGTTTCACTGAGTGACTGAGGATATCGGAGACCATTAAAAGTGCTACCTAAGCGGCGTAAAAAGCCGGCATCACAACCAACGCGCGAATTGTGTCACGGTTATCAAGGGGCGGCGGTGTTCTCTTGATTAAATAAAAGTTTTTAGTATAAATACGGAAGTTAATAGCTAAAAAGTAAAGTATCAAGACTAATTTATAAATCATAGACAACAAACTGTAGTAGTGTTGAGGGTGGGTTGTATAAAAGAACCTTTTTTTCGAAAGTTGAAAAGATTTTTTCTACCTGCGAACCCAAAATTCGTCTACCTGCATGTGCGCGCGCAGATCCTAGCATTTTTCAAATGTAAAATCTCTACACTATTTTCATAAAGGGTTTTTGCTTTATTTCTAGTCACTTGCTTATAAATGCAAGGTGTTTTTATAATGTTTACATTTTTTTAAATTATTTGCGCGAATTTAACTGGCGCAAAAATTCTGAATGATATTATTATTAAAATTATCATATTATTATTATATTATTTAAATTGTATATAATATATTTATAATTTCACACGTGCACGCCATGCTGAAACATAAACTTACGCACTAATTGTGCTGGGTCGTCCCAAGTGATAGGCGGCATTCATCTGCTTTGTTTTACGCTGTACCATCAAACAAATATATTTTTTATACCGCGAGTAACTAAGATGGATCCAGCGCGATCCAGATCTCCACCAGCGCAGACTAAGCGGTATAAATTTACGGGCCTCCGATATCCTCACTCACTCTGCGAAACACACTAAAAATTTCGTTTCACGCTGACTATACTGTGAGTGTTAGTGCGTCAGCTATACTTATATATAGCTATAGTTCAGCATGGCTCTTACACGTGTGCGATAGTTTTAAGATACTTGCTTGGACACTGTCAAGTCCTTCCAGACTAAAAATTAAATTGTGATCATCTGGATCGGGATTCAAACCCGATACCTCTCGCTTCACGGTAAACTTTATCTCTGGGTTCAACATTATTAACTGTATATCAGTAAGAAAACTGATTTAATATTATGTTTAGACATTTTTAAAACATACGAAATACAGTTCTTCCCTTTTAGACAATTTGTCCATAGTTTGATAAAACACTCTCGAAACAGCAATCATTTTGAAATTTAGCGACACAGCGTTCAATCAGTTACTCAAACTTATACATAGATATATAATATATATTACGTTCACATATATAGTAAGTACTGTATAAGTAATATTCCAAGCGTCGAAATTATTTTCAATCTAAAGATTTATCAAAGTAATTATATTATATTCACCGAGCACCGAATCTTGACGGCCTTGGAAGCGCTGATCATTGAATCATGGGCGATTTTTTGTGCACAGTAATTATTTGTTACTTGTTGCTATGAATCTAACCGACTTCAAATAAGAGGCTATTACGTAGCGTTTACGATTTTGAGACATTGATTTATAAGTATCCTTTTGATGCGTTATTATTTTATACAATCTTAACAGTTTCGCACGTGGGAGAGCCATGCTGAAGCATATGCTGACGCACTAATTGGGCCGGTAAACACTATTGTAAAACAGTACTTGTATTATCTCGCTGAGAATATTGAAGGCACCTGAATTCATCGGTATGAATAATATATAAATATGCTTAATCGGTATGAATCGCGCGGATTGATAAGCACTTTTCTATGGGCGTTGTTCTCTTAACATAAAAGAAAATTACCTGATCCTATGCCCACTAAACAATAACAAAAAATAATCTATATAACAGTATCAGTTAGTTACAAAGTACTTATTTCCAAACCAATACGACTTGGGGAACTTCAAGAAAAGAGCGTACACATTCCTTAAAGGCCGGCAGTGCACACGCGGCTCTGCAAGGGCTGGAGGTGTCCATGGGCGAAGGACCGCTTACCCTATGTAAGCTTCCTGCTCGTTTGCCACCAATTATATATAAAAAAATACTTGTTAATCTATGCCGTGTGTTTATTCTTATTAAAACAACGTACTTCATACTTTTTGCCAAAAATAGCAAAAATAAAACTTTAGTTCTCATGAATACTTATATATAACTAAATTCAGCACTAATGCAAGAATGAAATGAATTCATAACTGCTTGGAATAAATTACTATTATTAAACGTTTTATTATAATATCTTTATGTTTATTTATATTTTTATTTTAATAATTATTTAACTAAAACAAAAAATAAATATATTTTACAAAATTTGTAGGTAGTTATTAAGTAAAATATCATTATAATATAATCTTTAAATTATAAGTAGCATATCATTAGATACATAATATATAATGTTTTTTTTCTATAGCTGACAACGGAGCAGGCGAGTCTCCTATGTGGTAAGAGAACACCGCCGCCCATGAACAACCGCGCCACAGTACGCACATTCGTTGTGTTGCCAGCTTTTTCCGCCGCTTAAGCAGCAGTTTTAAAGGCCTGCGATACCCTCAGTCACTCTGCGAAACACGGTACAAGTACCGTTTCACGCTTAGTATTTTGACGCTGAGAGATTGACGCTGTGATCCCGTTGTATCACTTGAGACGAGCCGGCCCTATTAGTGCGTCAGCATGTGCATCAGCATAGCCCTCCCACGGGTGTCAAGCCAAACCGAGACCGAATAAATTATAAATTAAATTATAATTTTACGGATCAGGATTCGAACCCGTTATCCGTCGCTTCATATATTATACCTACGCGGCTCTTTGAATCTGAGCAGTGCAGAAACTAGTTTGGTTGAAAGTCATGGTCATTTATACAGCACACTCATATTCGTCTCTAACTACTGGCTAAAAATATTCATCCTTAAAATTACCAATCTTCAGAATCTCGCCCTTGTGCTAATGGTGTAAACTGTCGGGCGAGCTTACGCTCGCTCCCAAAAGCCCGCGATAAAGCTGTCAGGACCGTATGGTTAAACAGCAACATAGTCATTCAAAAAAAAATCAATTTTTGGGTAGTATTGACACAATTAATTGGTGTTATTATTATATGTGGAGAGAGCGTAGACTGTGATGTCACAATGTAATAAAATTATATATTATCATTACAGTAGGGTTTATTTTTATAAAGAAATTTTTTTTTGAAAATTTATTACAAGTGACAATGCTTCTTACAATATTTGGTTTGTAGCATTGATCCATAGACAACCATGTCAAAATTTTAGCTTTTGTTGTGTTGTCGGAATTTTATAGTTTTAACGGCCAACTAAATTTGTACCTCCGATTTCCAAACTATATTTCGTTGCTATTCTGTTTAGCTTGCGGTATCGATACAATACATTTTTAACATAAAATTCTCATGTCATTACATTCATTTATATATGTTTATTTGTTCTACACAAAGTTGGGTGTTTGAACGACGCCTCCACCATATAGAATACCGGAAATAACAATTCGGACTATCAGGTCCAATTCTTCAGCATGGCTCTTCCACGGGATGAAAGTTAGCCCTATTTTTTGCAGGTAAAACTAAAATTACACCCATAATATATTAATGGAGTCTGTAGTCCTGCCCAGTACGCAAGCTACTGAGTCCAACTATGACCCACTAAATTCATAGCTGTTTTTGAATTATAAATAATGAACTAAATGACTTTCTTGTACGTACTAAGATAAAAGTATGAATGAAATAATTTTACACGTACAAAAAATATACACTACGTTTGGCCCATGCCAAGGAAGGGGGAATCACATAAACGTTTGTTAAGCAAGAATTGAATGAAACTAAATAAAGGAAGAATTGTTGAAGAATACAATGCATTTTATTTCTCTCCATGATTTCGCGAGTGCTTTTAAAAAGGACTATTTTTGGCAATAAAATGCCGGTTTTTCAAATTCTTCAAATTTGATTACGTTTTGTTTATCTAAATTGTCAATTTCTGTAAATATAGTTTGTAATGTATTAAGTGGTATCTCCAAAACTAATTTCTATTGTAATAGATCGCCGCCCGTAGACAACCACGTTGCAGTAAACATTTAAACATAAGACAACACAGAGGAATCAAAAGATATTCTATAAATTATACTGATACGTCAAACATCTGTAGTACATTCCGTTGTTTTAAACTGCCATTTTACCATCAATCTAATAAATGCCAAGACGGAATCCTATCTTATGGCAAAATTGGATACAATGCCAATAGATTTATTATAGAAAAACATATCTTAATTACATTGAATTAGAATAAATATTTCGCTGGCCAATTAGACAAACACTGTTGAAACATTAGGGGGTAGTCTAAAAGATGATATTGCCTATTCTGTTCTGATAGGGCCCATCCGCATCTCAATTTAAAGAGAATTAAACCTTTTACAATGATTATAAGATTGATATTAGGTTGGTGGTAACAGTGGGGTTGTGGTAATTAATTCTGAGGAGTCGCAGGTAAAGAAATTCGAAGATTTCTAAGGGATGATGAAAAAAATCGAGGTTCGTCGGCGTCAAGCTGCGTCGACGGGATGCTGTTTCAAATTTAACAACGATACTGTAAATTAACTTCGAGACAGTTAATTGAATATGACCATTTAGAGAGATTTTTGCAGAGATTACAATATTTTGAAGTTCGAGAGTTCTTTTGTTTGTGCTTCTTTATGGAAAAATGTCCTGTAATACAGCTATTTTGTGAGTAAGAAGCGTATGTTCCACTTTAAAGGTGTCCACTGCTGTATAACGATTAATAGTGTCCATGTGCGAATTATGAAGAGAGCTACCGTTGTATAAAAAATAATCTAATAATTCTAATTAAGCAAGCTTATTGTGAAAAATAATTTACAAAAAAGACTAAGTTGGTACCTATAGTGTATATATAACGATAAAAATACAATTGTTTCTTGTTAAATCAAATTACATACTTAATTATTTACATACAGTGATTACCCCCATGTTCCTCATCTCACAGTTTAGGGTCACTCAGCGAGCTATGGAGAGGGCTATGCTCGGAGTTTCTCTACGTGATCGAAACAGATAGGAGGAGATCCATAAACGAATCAAAGCCACCAACATAGCCCGCCGAATTAGCGAGCTAAAGTGGCAATGGGCAGGCCACATTCCACGTACAGCAATTGGCAGATGGGGCCAAAAATGGACCAGCAAGCAAGACCATAGACCAGCAAGCGCAGCGTAGGACTTCCAACCACAAGACATGCTCAAATCATATTGGTTTTGAAATATGTAAAGGCATTTCCAATCACAGAATGAAGGTCCGCAATACTAAATACATTAAAATGCTCAGTAAAAAAAAACTCAGTTGTGGAACGACAAACATCGAGTTTTTTTTTTGAATGTCTATGTTGCTGTTTGTCCATACGGTCCTGACAGCTTTATCACGGTCTTTTGGGGGCGAGCGCAAGCTCGCCCGAGAGTTTATACGATTAGCACAAGGGCGCCTCCTGCGAGACTCGAACCTCGGCTTGGACTATCGTGGGG